>MU781507.1:124011-148570 GCA_026770625.1 Nicotiana glauca
GTTTCTGTGTTGATTATTAAACTGTTTTCTTTATATTTTATTGGAGACTAAAGCCTTGTTGCTTTCTACTCCATTAATTGTTTCTACCCGGTTTAAAGTACATAAAAACTTTGCTGGAATAATAAACGAACGGGTTTGAAGTATATAAAAACTTCACTATTGTTACGTGTTGTATGTTTGGTTTGGTATTCAGTTTGAAGATATCAAAACTTCACTAATTTAACAAAGTTCTGTATTGTTTTTGACTTTACAAAAATATGACGAATGAAAACCAAACTAATGGAAGTGTTGCGCGAACAGGTGCTACTTTGACGAGTGTTGCTGCCTCGTCAAGCCGTTCTGCTCCTGCCCATGCTATGGCACCAGCAGAAAAACCCGGAAAGTTTTCCGGTATTGACTTCAAACGCTGGCAAATGAAGATGCTCTTCTATCTTACTACGTTGAGTTTGCAACGTTTCATCAAGGAGGATCCTCCGGTCATGGCTGAAAATACTCCGGATGATGAACGACTTGTTGTAACTGAAGCATGGAAACATTCTGATTTCTTGTGCAAAAATTACATTTTGAGTTGTTTGGAAGATGGCTTGTACAATGTCTATAGTGTCATGGAAACTTCAAAAGCGTTATGGAATGCGCTTGAGAAGAAGTACAAGACTGAGGATGCCGGACTTAAGAAGTTCGTGGCTGCAAGGTTCCTGGATTTCAAGATGATTGACACTAGGTCGGTCATAACTCAAGTCCAAGAACTACAAGTCATTGTACATGACCTCCTTGCTGAAGGTATGACCCAAATCAATAATTTTATTAATAAGATTTATCTTATTATTAATCCTGAATTTGTTATTGAAGGTATGGTCATAAATGAGGCCTTTCAAGTCGCTGCTTTCATTGAGAAGCTACCTCCGTTGTGGAAGGATTTTAAGAACTATCTTAAACACAAACGGAAGGAAATGACTCTAGAAGACTTGATTGTTCGTTTGAGGATAGAAGAGGACAACAAAAATGCGGAAAAGAAGTCACGTGGAAACTCGACAATTGTGGGGGGAAGCTATACTTACAGCTAACCGAATAATCAACCGTGTACCTCATAGTAAAACACAATCCATTCCTTATGAGATGTGGAAAGGAAGGAAGCCTAGCTTGAAATACTTCAAAGTGTGGGGGTGTTTAGCTAAGGTACAAGTTCCTAAACCTAAAAGGGTTAAGATAGGTCCAAAAACGGTTGATTGTGTGTTTATTGGATATGTAACCAATAACAAGGCATATCGGTTTCTGGTTCATAAATCAGAAAATCCTGAGATTCACATTAATACGATAATAGAATCAGATAATGCTGAATTCTTTGAAACTATTTTTCCATATAAAAAGGAAAGTGAAGTGACCTGCCAAAAGTCAAAACGACTTCGGGAGGAAATAATAGATGGTATGCCTAATGAAGAAAATCCGAGAAGGAGTAAACGTCAAAGGACATCTACTTCATTCGGTCCAGATTTTCTGACTTTTCTGTTAGAAAATGAGCCTCGTACCTTCAAGGAAGCAATGTCTTCATCAGAGGCACAATATTGGAAAGAAGCTGTCAATAGTGAAATAGAATCCATATTGAGCAACCATACTTGGGAATTGGTTGATCTTCCTCCAGGTAACAAAACGTTGGGTTCTAAATGGATTTTCAAGAAGAAAATGAAAGACGATGGTACTATTGACAAATACAAGGCAAGACTTGTTGTCAAAGGATTTAGACAACGAGAAGGTCTTGACTATTTTGACACATACTCGCCGGTAACAAGAATTACATCCATTCGGATGCTAATAGCGTTAGCCGCCTTGTATGATCTTCAAATCCATCAAATGGATGTAAAAACAGCCTTCTTAAATGGTGATTTAGAGGAAGAAATCTACATGGACCAACCCGAGGGGTTTGTGGTTCCGGGAAAAGAAAAGAAGGTGTGTCGACTTGTTAAGTCTCTTTATGGACTAAAACAAGCACCCAAGCAATGGCATGCGAAATTTGACCAAACAATGTTGTCAAATGGCTTTAAGATTAATGAATGTGATAAATGTGTTTACATTAAGAACGTTCCAAATCATATAGTCATTGTTTGCTTATATGTTGATGATATGCTAATAATGAGCAAAGACATTGCCGACATTCAAGCTACTAAGCGCATGCTTGCTAGTAAGTTTGATATGAAAGACTTAGGAGTTGCCGATGTAATTCTAGGAATTAAAATCAAGAGGACTCCTCAAGGTCTAGCTTTGTCTCAATCACATTACGTGAAAATGGTACTTGAAAAATTCAAACATTTGGAATTTAGAAGTGCAAGGACTCCAATTGACTTAAACCATCATCTTATGAAGAATAAAGGTGAAAGTACGTCTCAATTGGAGTATGCTCGTGTGTTGGGAAGCTTAATGTACATCATGAACTGTACACGACCTGATATAGCTTGTGCGATAAGTAAACTTAGTCGATTCACAAGTAATCCCAACAAACATCACTGGGTGGCAATGAAACGAGTTCTGGGATACTTGGAGTATACTCAAGACTACGCTTTGCACTACAATAAATATCCTGCAGTTATCGAAGGATATAGTGATGCAAATTGGATAACCGGCTCAACAGAAACAAAGTCCACAAGTGGATATGTGTTTACTGTTGGTGGAGGAGCAGTATCTTGGAAGTCTTCTAAACAGACGTGTATTGCTCGCTCTACAATGGAATCAGAGTTTATAGCATTGGATAAAGCCGGTGAAGAAGCTGAATGGCTTCGGAATTTTTTAGAAGACATTCCGTTCTGGCCAAAACCTTTGGCTCCTATTTGCATACATTGCGATAGTGAGGCTGCAATAGGACGGGCAGGGAGCGTTATGTATAACGGAAAGTCTCGTCATATACGACGAAGACATAATACCGTTAGACAACTACTTTCTAGTGGAATTATCACTATTGATTATGTAAGATCAAAGGATAATGTTGCGGATCCGCTTACAAAAGGCTTAACTAGAGAGGGAGTTGAGAAATCATCTAAGGGAATGGGACTATGGCCGAGGACAAGTCAACATGGCGGTAACTCTACCTAGAATTTTGGATGTTCCGAGATCTAGGTTCAAGGAGCTCAAACAAAGTTGTGATTGACCGGTTCAACATTGTCAAAATAATATCTTTGGTCCATTCTCATGATGAAGACAATGTTCAGTAACAAGGATAGAACTTTACATGTTCTTTAATGATTACCTAAGTTTGATGAGGTATTTATCAAATAGTGTCAATCTAAAGGATTACACGTTTAGGAATCACCTATGTAAGTGTGAAGTGAAAGCCGCTTCAATGAGAATTCTGTAAGGCCAATTCTCTATGCACTTATGAGACCAGGCGGTGTTCATGGCTGAAACGAACACAACAATGAGAACTACAAGACGGTTAAGGGTTGATTGTGTGACATATGGTTGTCTAGGTATACACTAAAGTTCGACGGTTCAAAGATATCAAATCTACCGATTGACCGAGTATATCCGACATATGTTCACTACGGAAAGTTCAAAGGGAAACCTACTTATCCAGATGCGATTAATCCTTACTTGCAAAATCACATAGTTTTTATCTATGATCTTTCTTGATACAGCCATTCCCATTCATGTGGGGGATTGTTGGAGACTTTAAGCCATTTGGCTTTAAAGTAGAAGAAGTGTGAATTGGAAATGGAGGGAAATAAAATGGAGGGAAAATGAAAATTTGAAGAAGTGAATTTTGTCTTGCACTTTGTCCCTCATTGGTGAGGGACAACCACATTTGTGTGCTTATATATAGAATCACTTCTTAAAGCTCTTAAAAGGAGTTGAAGAGAATGAACCCTCGCGCCGTCGTCGTCGCTCGCTCGGCTCGGCTTCGGCTTTGGCTTTGGCTTTGGATTTGGATTTGGATTTGGATTTGGATTTGGATTTGGATTTGTCAAATAATCGATCGATAAGATTATTTTTGGACAAAATTTATTTAATTATTCAATAATTAATTAAATACCAAATCACTGCTGAAAGTACGCCAGAACTCTGCTGAAATTTCAGAGAACCTCGCTGGCCGCGTTTCTGCTGCGATCGCGGTAGAACCGCGGCAGTGAGATTCAGAAAGGCTCTCTGGCCGCGGTTCTGCCGCAATCGCGGTAGAACCGCGGCAGACCGCGTATTTTCTGAAAAGATACCTTTTCAAGACACCTCTTCTGATATTTGCCTGTAAATTGTGAGGCAAGGCTGCATCTTTTATAGACGAAATACACTCCAAAACTCCTTTCTTTCTGAATATATTGTATCCTACTTCGCAATATCTCTCTCTCAAATTTGTAAGTGTGATTTTGCTCCGTTTTTTGAGTTCGTTTGAATCCTGCAGTTTGTATTGCCACTGTTGCAGGAAGGTTTATTCCGTTTTATCCTGGGAGGATTTAATCCATTACCTTGGCAACGTGTGAGGGGGTTAAAATTCCTTAAGGACACACAAGCAAATTGTGGACTCGGAAATTTCTCATTCTTCTACCTTTTTTTATTTTCTAACAGTTTATTTTTAACACAGTGACACTAACAGTTGCTTCTTAATCGTAAAATACTTGCACAAATATCTATATCATATAGAAAATGTCTTTATATCATTTCAAAAGAAATCATAAAGGAATTGGACTCATTTGTCACCAACCAGTGGTGGTTTTCGGTTAGGTGAGTGATTGGTCAGGAAAAAAAATAATAAGAAATGAGAAGAAGAGAAGACAGAGCAGTGGAGAAAACTTGAAGAGAAAAATCCCAATACCTTAAAGGCCAATGGTAGTTTTTCACCACAAAAACCGGCGAGGTAAGAGAGGAGTAAGGAGTTGGGGTCGGTAGGATAATTTTAGATAGGGGTTTAGGGTCCGGCAAGAGAGGGTTCAGATATTTTAAATTGGGATAGGTCAATTGAATTTGAAAGTGACAGATGGTCAGTTATGTAAATTAGGGATAGACTTAAACCAAAGTATACGGGATACTTTTGATCAAATAATATAACGGAGGACAATTTTAAATAATATTCAATAATACAGAAGTAATTTTGAACCTTTTCTGATACCAAAACCAATCTGGACAGTGGAGGTTGGCAAGAGCCTTAGGCTGCTATTTGGCATGTAAATGGTTCGGTTTCGTACGATTATTTTTAAAAATTTGTATTATACTAATTTTTCGATTATTCTATTATGTATAATCAAAATTAGACTTTTTGAAACAGTCCAATTCATGTCGGTTTCCTTGGTATAGGTATGGTTCGGTTAATTTTTGGTATTTTTTTTACATGTCATCTAAAAGTCACTAGTAGAAGTAGAATGCAATAACATACGTACTTTTATAGAACTTAACTAACTCTCTAAATATTTTTACTTTTTAAAGGGTGATTAATTAAGAAAATATGAAAGATGGATAGATCCTTCAACTATTTTATAGCAGCGTAAAAGAAACAAAACAAAGGCAAAGAAAATATAAATCATACGAGTAAAAAGATATTAACCAAGCTAAAACTCAAGAATAAAATCTACAAAAAAATAAATTTTCAAAAAGATAAATTTAAATCATACGAAAGGAAACATATTCAATATATTGTTGTTTGCTACTAATTTCTAGAATACCTTGTGTGTTGCTAGTGAATATGCTGAAAATAATTTAGTTTCAATAGGAGTAAAATTATACATTTGGTAATTAAGATTTTGAATTTAGTTACTTGTTGGTTTGTAACAGTTTTCACAATTCTAAGGCCCAAGCAAAATCTTAATATATTATTATTTTTAAACTTAATATTTAAATATATTTTTCACATGTAAATTTATTCGGCACGGTTGGTTATTTTTTTGAATTATTTTTATAAAATAAAATATATACCCTAATTATCGGTACGGTTATAAATTTTTATAAAAACTTACGGTTTTATTAAAAAAAATACTTAAAAATTAGTTCGACACGATACAATTCGATTTGTTTAGTCGACTTCTACATATCCATTAACAATCCTAGCTGCTATTTTCTCCTTTATACCAAAGGGGAACAAGTTATATTAAATTTAATTATCTCGGGATTAGCCCTTATAGAGTATATTGGCCCAGACTTACATTTATTGATACTTTTATTTCTTCGACTTTTTGACACAAATCATCCTTAAATGTTTGGGTCAAAGCTTGAGTTTTTGACACAAAAATATTTAATGTTTGCTCAAAGTTTAAGTTAATCCTTGCAGTATTCCGAATAACATAAAGCATCCTTAATATTTTAAGATGTTAACAGTTTTACTCCAAAACCAATCGTCTATTTGTTTTCAACGGTGCTTCCCTCTAGCCTTTAGTTTTACTACAGAAGTGTTTCTCCTTTCTCCTTTACATTTTGCTCTCTGCACTCTTCGTCCTTTCTTCCACTATTCAGTGAATTGCAAGTGTCCCATAATAGGATTTTTGTGGGTAAAAATGAATTAGTCAGACCCATACGCGTTAGTTCATTAAGGAAGAGGTCATAACTTTGTACCTTGTGTTAGGACCAAAATAATCAGGTGTCATGCGGAAACTAGCAAAATACATTTTGAACGACGATAACAAAGGAAAAATCTATCAAAAGAGACACAAATATTTAGCGTGGTTCGGTCAACTGACTTACGTCCACGGCGGAGATAAGCAATCCACTATAATAAAAGAGAGTACAAAATATTGAGAGAACAACCTCACGAAGAGGCAAACACAAGTGACACACTAACACTTGTCCCGTTAAGTTCCCCCCCTAAACAAGACTCCCAAACCCCCTATGGCTACATTGTGGATACTCCTGAATGAGAAGGAAGGATTTCAATATATAGAAGTCCAAACTTTTTCCTACAAGAAAAAGGACTAGCCAAATATGAGAGATTTGTAATTTCCTTCTGCAAGAAGGAAAATCCAATTAAGGTAAACATATTGTCATTTCCTTCAACAAATAGGAAAATCAAATATGGTAAGAAAATTATGGCAAACACCTATGTGATGACCCAAAAGGGTCATCTCTTATATTAGAAGTCAATCCTAGTTTATTCTTTCAACTTTAAGCTTCCGAAACGAGAATTCTCCTTCCAAATCAACTCTAGACTTCCCGAAATTCAATTCCGACCACAAGTACAAGTCACAATACCTGAAATGAAGCTGCTCATGGCCTCAGACTGCTGAACGGCGCGCTAGGGCTCAAAACAACCGATCGGGTCGTTACATTCTCTCCCACTAAAACATACGTTCGTCCTCGAACGTGCTGAGAACTACATTGGAGTGGTCTGGAATCGCTGTTTAACTTCTCATGCACCTTCCTGTGCTACCACAGCTCAGTTGAGCACATTAGCTCGATCATTTCTGAAGATATTCTCTTTTATTCAAGCAGATACACCTTAAAGCCAAATTCCAACATCCGGAATTTCATGCCCGACCTGTTCCCACCATAAGATCACCATATTAATCACCACACGCTGTACCCAAACATAGCTGCATAATTTTGCTGAGTTCACACCTAGCCTCACTTTACTCACCGGACCACAATAACCTTTTTTTATCAACTTAATCAAAATTCTACTAATCTGATGCTCCCATTGCACCCCATGACATACACTGGTCTTAATCTAACCTTTACAATACCGCCACGACGGAAGAGATGTGCAAAAAATCATAATCAACTGCCAAGTCAACAACCCATTAGGTCTATACCCTTGACAAATACCTTCACTTCATTGTGAACCAGATAATGGTCTTATTTTCATAATATACTTCATATAGTCGGGTTGTACTGATCCTAGATCAAGGGATCTCGTCTCATCCGATACAACTGCTTAGGCAATAAGCCACCCCAGACATTATCAAAAGTCTGTTATGATGCTACCATATGCCAATAGGCCACCAATTCGGATGCGATACAAAAGGAAAACGAACTCTGTAAGGGATTACCTAACTCCAGCACTAATACAGACTTTCCTTAGAAAATAGGAAGCAGGACATACAAAAATAGCATATAGAAAACTATACTCAACCTCACACTGTTGCGGCGCACAACCCGATTCAAATAATATACCCATGGTGGCTTCTCACCCGATCCACACATAGATATCACATAAGGAGACGCACATCGAGCTAAATTTGCTCATTATAATGAAATATCAAATTTCGGTCACAAGCACACTAGGTGCATAAAGCCATCTTTGAGGGGACATATAGCACTATAAGCTACAAAGTTCAAGCACAACTGAGGTGCGATATACAATCTAAATCTCAAGAGCCATCTGCTCATATAATATCACTTCTACGCGGATCCTCAACACATAAGCAATTTCTCACGCCGTTTTATAACTCGCACAGCGCAATGTATCATTTCATGAAATATCTACCAACGAAATAACACCCTGACTACTCCTCCATAAGGAGCGCATTACTGAAATGAATGTGTTGGCCTGATATAGAGCCATAGTCACATTTGAATCTATCCACCGACCTTAACGATTCTGGTTGCACTGACTAGGCTAATAACCTTTCCAAGGTCCATAATAATCTCCCTCTTCTCATAACACACGAGAACGACCGTCATAACCGGAGTACTCATCCACAGTCCACAACTTAGTAACTGAGTGCCCTCCAGGCATTTATTCTCAATTTAACGATATCATCACAAATCTTCATACTTGGTTTAAATCTTTAATCACTCAAGTGACCACATGTTATACTTATACAATCTTCCTGTGGGACGCGCTCCCACAACCTTTCAAAACACATAACAGGTCCGTACATCCTAACCACCGACCGCACCAACGCTGAAAAGCGATCAAGAATCATTAACCATGATACAAGCCCTTCGTATAGAACACCGATCTCAGGTGACGCTGAAGACAATACCCACTTGCTTTAAACATCGAAACTCCCTTTCTGCTCATCCGAGCTTATGACATACTTGTCCATACCGAACTGCCACCTTAATTATCACTTCAAATTCCATACTACTCACTGCACCCGACATGCAAATGTATGATAGGACATGATTCTTATCATAACTCCAGAACCACTAATAGGTCAACACTTCATCATATAAAAGCTTTTCGCTGAACTCACTTCAGGGGAAACATAGCAACACACATGCAAATTCTTATAACCGTAGAACATGCAAACATCTAGGTAGTGGTCTAAAGCACCATAGCCCTTCCGGAATCCGCTTCCACATAAAAAGCCATAATAGAAGAATGCTCTTGAATAATATCAACTACGGTGGCTGACAAGCCTCATACGCACCATCACAAATCACTTGCATAACTTGATCATACGGAAGGAACTGATCTCCACCACTAATATGCCAACTCAATTATGGCTAACCAATCTATCTTCATCCAATTTATCCTTGATTGCCATCGAAACAATAATAACTCCATCCAACACTTACCATACTCTATTCGCACTCACCTCGAGTAACCTTGAACCTCGAGACCATGCTGTCTCAAATCCCATGAACTATTTTTACACCTCCTAATTGCTATATCACAAGCCAAACATCACCGAACATTCTGTGCCTCTTCTCATAACCTGCTAACAGCCCGCTCTGACTTGGCCCCGAATATAATCAACTCCATGAGTCTCCCATCACATGAATACCCCCTTGGTGAAGAACCCGCCGAAACACTTCCCTTAGAACCCGCAACTATACAAAACAAAATCCTGAATCTTCCTCCAAGTCTGAACATGGGCCAATAAGGCCAACGATGGCCCACCTTTAATACTTCCTTGCTCAAATTACCACTTATGGCCCTTTCCCGTAGCTGAAATAGCCCATCGATGTGCTAATAGCCAAAAATATCGCAAATAGTTAACCATGTAACCCAATCATAAGCGGTGGGAATCTCTCATTTAACATGAAGCCATAATTTCACAAATCTGGAATTCACCCGTCCCCTTTATCTCTTATTGACATAACCTTGCGCAATCAACCGCCAAAGTTCTCGATATCTTACTATAGAAACCCCCTTTTTATATCATCAACCACATTTGTACGACTGATCTTTTTGCTACATAACCAACAAAATTCTTTGCAGAAGCCTCGCCGACCACGCGACCGCTAACCTGCTCACTTAGGTAATCCACCTATACAAGATCTCCCCGGCATCTTCCAACGCTGCTGCACAGGGTACAATCATTACGACATCAATAACACATCCTGAGTCCGAGCTCACTCTCCAGCTGCATAGGTCCATTTACCCCTCGTGGACATCATTTAAATATGCAGCGACAACCTTCAAATTCGAAGTTATGCTGCATCCTTCTTTCTTTTAGGCAGCTCCTTTTCGTTATATCAAATCTCCTGCCGCATAATATCCCATACTTCAAATTAAATATGTAGACCCCAATCATCAATCACTAATGTTCTCAATCACTCCAAGCTCTCCTTAAGGCACGTGGTCATCCCACTGCAAAGTCCATATGCAACTCCACCACTCTCCCACTTTGGCAGAACTCATCCCCTCAATCGACTACTCGACCTTCGCTTCATATACCTGGACTTTTTATAATTCTGAATGCCACCTAACGCTTCCCGCATGTCCTTCCTCGTCCCTTGATATTCAGTGGCTGCCTTAAATAAAATCTAACTTCGTGGCACTTGAACCCACAATTGTTGCTAACTTTAAACCTTTCCGAGGTTATCTTTATCGAACCGTCAACATTAGAAATACTGATTCAATCCTAAACCACCGCACCTTGCGATATCCGACAGTTGCATCTCTAATACTATTTCGCAATATCTTGCCCCAAAGGCGAATTGTAGCAGATCATAACATCGACAAACTTAGTATGTTCAATTAGGGCAACGACACCCCACCACAGAAGAAAGCTCCACCACGCTTGCAAATACCAAGTTTCATTACTTCCACCAGCCCACACCTGACCATCCTCAGTCCGTTTGCCTTTCCCCTACCGGGAATAAAATACTGAATCTCTTGATTATGCACTGAGTAAACCTCCCTTCCAGTCATTCACTACCTCGATACATAGGCAAACTTCATACCGTCATAATAATAATGCGGAACAATTGTTCATAAGCATCGTGGCAACTTATGCCTAGCCTCGGAGCCCTCAGAAGTACCGTTACTAGGCCGAAACAACAGAATATCCTTCCACAAGGCGACGATGATAGCTCAAATAACCCCGCAGGGAGAAACACCCGCATCACATTCGTAGTGCTATTACAATTCTTCAACTCTCAATTTATAACAAGTGCTTCGCGTCGCATAAAATTGAGCAGGAAAGAAATAAATGAATAAGCCTCACAGGAATCAAATCGCACGATACGGAATCAAGAAGGGAAGTACTCCTAACACTCCTGCAGCCTCCCAAGGATAAGTACAGACGTCTCCGTACCGATCCGCAAAACTCTACTAGACTTTCTCATGACTCGTGAGACCCTAGGAACCTAGTGCTGTGATACCATATTGTCACGACCCAAAATCCACTAAGGGTCGTAGTGGCGCCGGGCACTGTTGTCAGTCAAGCCAACCAAATTACTTAATCCAAATCTCGTTTTAATACTTTTGAAATCTAGGATTTTCCTTCAAATTTAACAATTAAAAGGTAGTTGTCTAAAATCAAATTTAAATGATGAACAGTTAATACAAATAATATAAACCATCCCAGAACCCGATGTCATAAGTACATGAGCATATACTGACGAGAAATAAAATACAATATTCGTCCAAAATACAGCGGACAGGAGTAAATACAGTATACTGGAAGGGACTACTCTAGCTGCGGTCGTGTCGAATAATGCAGCTAACCTAGTCCTAAAATCATCTGTGCTGCTACGCTCAGTAGACCGCTAGAGATACAGATACCTATGCAACAAAAATGCACAGAAGTGTAGTATGAGTAAGTAAACAATGTGTACTCAATGAGTATCCCACCTAATCTCGAAGAAGTAGAGGCGAGAGGTCGACTTCAATACTTACTAGAGGTTCAATAATAATATACTAAAAGTGTGAGGAAATCAGGGATTTTATATAGTAGTTCTAACTCACAAGGCCGAAAAGCAGGCAAAACACCTTCAACAAATAATAAAATATTTTCAAGGTTTACTTTTCATTATCTTATCAATTTAAAATCAAGCCACGAAGGGAAATTTCACATTTAAAAATTATCAAGCGAGAATATATCATGCGCAAATAATGTCGAGGTCGACGGCCCGCTCCAACAGAAATAACATGTGCACTTCCCGAGGGTCGACAATGCTCTTATAGATGCATCTATTTAATCTGTCGAGGCGTTCATCCCGTTCCATAAATAAACACATACCCTGCTCGCGAATCATGCATGCGACGCAGTTACACATAGGGATACATGCTCAATCAGTCGATTAAGAACTTATCAGGGAATATTTATCCAAATAAAACCAATTCTCCTTTAACAAATTTTAAGAAATGAAGTTTAATCCTTTTAGAAATTCACTTACTAATTTGATATGATTTAAGCAATTCAAGCTATTAATGAGTTCATAAATAATCCAAGTATAACATGTTTTTGGGTCCTAACTACCCAGACAATAGCATAATAGTAGATACGCACGGACTTGCATCACCTCGTGCGTACGTAGCCCCCGCAAATAGGAGCACATAATCAATTATTTCACATATGAGGGCAAATTCCCTATTACAAGGTTAGAAAGGAGACTCACCTCGCTCCAAAGATCCATAACCGGCATTCCAAGCCCTTCTAAAGACTCTAATTGATGCACCACGCTCCAAAACTAGCCAACAGTTACGCAAATCCATTAATATATGCTCAAATATTCGTTACAATCTACTTTATAGCAAATTCCAAACCCCAATCGAAAAGTTGACCAAAATGCCCTCGGGCCCACGTACCCGGAATCCGAAATTTTTTGAAGATAAAGTTTACACATAAATTCACGAATTCATATATATGATTTTTTATAAATTCCATACCCAAATTCGAGGTTAAATTCCAACAATATAAGTTCAAGGTCTTTCTACCACCCCCCCCCCCCCAAATTTTTACTAATTTCATGCTCAAATCTATACATAATTGATGTATTTAACTCAAAATAGGTGGGGATATCTTACCTTATCGTTGATGACAAAAATACCCTTTTGAAGCTCCCCAAAATCGCCCATGCCAAGTGAAAAATGAGAGAAGAATAGCCAAAATCCGATTTTTAAAACCCCTCTGACTCCAGCTATTTTTCGCACCTGCGGTCCTTTGACTGCTTCTGCGATTCCGCAGGTGCGGTCCAAACATCGCTTCTGTAGTTCCTAACAAGCTCCCCCTTTTTCTCTTCTGCGGCTCACCCTCCGCAGGTACGGTCCCGTATCTGCGAAAAAATGACCGCATCTGCGGTCCTAGCCTAGCCGCCCCGTTCCGCTTCTGCGATTCCTCTGCCGCAGGTGCGGTCCCGCTTCTGTGGAACATTGACCGCATCTGCTGTCCCTTTCCACCTGACTTAAACCTGCACCTGCACCTTCCTAGCCGCTTCTGCGGCTCCACACCTGCGCCCCCTTTTCCAGATGTGCGGCTATGACAGCAACTAGCAGTTCAGCCCTCTTCCAAACTCCAAATTCGATCCGTTAACCATCCGGAATCCACCCGAGGCCCCTGGGACCCCAAACAATCATATCAACCAGTCCCAAAATGCATTACGGACTTGTTCGAGGCCTCGGATCACATCAAACAACGCGAAAATCATGAATTACACCCCAATTCAAGCTTTATAAACTTTAGAACTTCAAACTTCTATTTCCGATGTTTAAACCTATCAAATCACGTCTGATTGACCTCAAATTTTGCGCATAAGTCATATTCAACATTACGGACCTACTCCAACTTTCAAAATCGGATTCCGACCCCGATGTCAAAAAGTCCACTTCCGGTCAAACTTCTCAAAACCTTCAATTTCTATCTTAGCCAAATGGCTTCAAAATGACCTACGGACCTCCAAATTCACTTCTGATTGCGCCCCCAACTCCAAAATCACCATATGGAGCTATTCTCAGTCTCGGAATCTCAAATGGACATTGATAACACTGAAATGTACTTCAAGCCAAACTTATGAAATTTCTTCTAAAATGCTAACTTCCTCAATAGGATCCAAAACACTCTCGTGTTATCCAAAACCCGAACCGGGCATACTCCCAAGTCTGAAATCATCATACAAACCTGCTTGAACCTTTAGATCCCGATTACGTGGTCGTTTACTCAAAATTCCAATCTTAGTTCATTGTTTCAACTTTAAGCTTCCGAAACAAGAATTCTCCTTCCAAATCAACTCTGGACTTCCCGATATTCAATTCCGACCACAAGTACAAGTCACAATACCTGAAATGAAGCTGCTCATGGCCTCAGACTGCTGAATAACGCGCTAGGGCTCAAAACGACCGGTCGGGTCGTTACACTTTGGCACACCCCTTAGGAAAAATACTAATCTTTAAACCGTTGGTTCTGTTGGGTGTTTTAATAATTTTTCACACATTATTTCTACCCAGTTATATACAACTACAATATCATACCACTTAAATACAAATTTTATATAAAAATTATACAATATGTCTTTTGTATATTGTTGATACCCAATTTCTCCCTATGTATTTTATATATACTTAAAATATTTTCAAAATAGTGTACATGCATATATATGCATTCCCAAGAGTTTTTATATTTTTTCTTATTTTTAAAGATTTTAAAATCAATTTATTTGCTTATTTTAACACTACAAAATTCAATAATTATTCTCAAAATTATTATTTTTGGTGAATAACTTATTTTATTCTCATATATACACCAAAATATAATTAATTTGATTTTTTGCATATTTTTTACAAATTTATTTGGTATCTAAAAGCTAAATTGCATGTAATTGCAATTATAACCTATTTTACAATTAACAACATTTCATAATTATCAAATTATTTCCAGTATTTTTAAATTAATAATTAAACATTATTAATTATTTTAATGCTTTTAATTTGTTTTAAAAATTATTTTAACTATTTAATACAAAAATAAAAGGGGAAAACTGGCTATTTAACATTTAGCTTCATTTCATTGCAATTATAGCCCATTCGGATTTTAATTTTAGCCCTCAATTTACCCAGTCCTAACCCCAATTGGACCGCCCCATATTTCAATTAATCGACCCGGTCCAGCCTTGATTTAAACTAAGCCGTTCATCAAGTGAGATTAACGACCCAGGTGCTATTTCCAAAATTAAATCTAAACCCCCCCCCCTCCCCAAACCCCTAATTTCAGATACGGTCTCTCTCTCTCTACACTGACTCTTGCTCTCCCTTCTCTCTAGAACCTTCTGGTTCTCTCCTTCATCTCCGATGAATTGACCGCCTCTCCAGCCACCTCCAGCCTCACTTCTCTCGACCACTAGCCACCATGAAACCTTGTCTTTTTGATTCCCTCCATTTTCGAGACTCCAAAAGCCTCCACCATACTATATGGTCATCGGAAGCTCTGTTTGGTTTGTCTCCGACCTTTCTCTAACGGTTTATGGTTTGATGGTGCTGCGAGCATCATTATTAACGAGTTTCACAGCCAGGTTCCTTCCTCTCACTGGTTTACTACGAAACCCTATTTTTCTCAAAAACCTTTTCTTTTTAAATGATTTTAACTTATTCTTTTGTGCTTTACACAACTCTATACTAGATCTTTTCGGTTGTTCAAGTTTTTGACATTTTGTTCTTCTTTTAAAACTAGGGTTTACTGAACCCTTTCGAAATCACTATATCTTCTAATTTTTTTTAGTATTATGTGTTTATGTTTGTGTTATATGCCTGTTGGTGTGATCTTCTGGTTACTCTCCGAGTTCCATGCTTTAATTTTGCTATTAGGTTTCCAGCCTTCTATTGATTTTGTGATTTCTTGCTTAGGGTTCTCTGATTTTCATGCCTATAGTGTTTTATATGTCTAATTGTTCATCATTTACCAAATATTCTGCTGATTTTGTGCATCTCTTCGAATTCCTGAATTTGTATATGTTTTCCTTAGAAGTTTTACACTAATTTTTGAATCACTTCCTTATTTGTGAAATGCTCTCCTTACTTAGTACTGATTCCCTGTGATTTTCAATTTCATCCGTGATTCTTTGAACTAATTTGTGTGCACAATATGCTGTCCTTATACTTTCCTTACTTGAAATATTCTGTATACTTTTACTACTCCTATTATA
Organism: Nicotiana glauca; assembly: GCA_026770625.1. Lineage (NCBI taxonomy): Eukaryota > Viridiplantae > Streptophyta > Magnoliopsida > Solanales > Solanaceae > Nicotiana > Nicotiana glauca. The sequence goes on from MU781507.1 coordinate 140,227, forward strand.
GAAATACCAGTCTTGCAGTAATAATTTTCCTTATTTGATACAATTTGTACCCGTATGAACTAGGACTCCCTAATTGAAGGGAGTCAGAGGATTTAATTGATTCTAATTGGTATTATTTCTCTAACTTTGATGAGTTTATACGTGTTACCTTATTTTCCACTTATTTTCAAAATTATAAATACTCTATTCTCTTTTGCATAACACACGAAATATCACTAAGCCATACATACAGAGCATGCTAATATCATTCTGAGTTCTCTCTTACTCTCATACATATTCTCTTTGCTTCTTGTACTGATCACTCAGTCGGCTGAAAGCCAAGACTGAGTAATTACTGTTGCTCTTTTGCATCTGCATACTATTGTCCTGCTGCTCTCTTTCTTGTTTTGCATACTATTGCCATGTTGCTCTGCCTCTCCACACCTTGTTGTTCTATTCTCACTCTTGACTGGTATGTTTCTAGTTTAAGTTTACAGTATCCCAAAGCAACATGTTTCAGTTCATATTAAGACTCTTGTTATTCCTTTTGTGCTTTTACTTATGGTTCTATTTTTACCATGTAACTAGCATGTCTCTGTGATTTCCATTTCCCTTTAGTCTAATATGTCTCTTGCTTTCCCTTATGTGATCCACTATGACTTTGTTTGATTCCTATGAAGCTAGCATACTTATTTTGTCTATGTACTTATCTTTCCTCTTATCTCAGCATGACCAATATTTTCTTATGTGTTTTCATCCTCTGCCTAACATCTACCCCTACAAACTTGTACCCCTCCACCTAAGTGTTATATGATCTAATGTGTGACTCTGTTTGACACTTAAGGCTGTTGGACTTTGGAATGAACACTATGTGATAACCATGTTGTAACTCTAGTCTAAGGACTAATTGTGTATAAGTCTACTTCTACCATGTGATTTATCTGTCACCCAGTCCTTATCCCTACTTGTGTTTGCTTCTTGAACTCTGCATATCTTCTGAGTTGTGATTGTCCTGTTTCTTTCCTTTCCTTTTTCAAAACTTGTTTTTATAACACAAACTCCCAGTTGTTCTCTGGAACTATTATCTTCAAAAACTAGTATTTCAAACCCACTCTTTTAAATTCTATCACACTTTCACTACTCTTAGAGTTTAGGTTCTACCTCCCTTCATGTAAGCATTGCCTTGGGCACCTTTGAGTACCCAATGAACTTCGATGTATAAGGTTGCTAATTCCACATTGCACTTATTCAACATTTTTGGTAATGTTTGAGTGCTGGTATTGGCCAAGGACCTCCATTGGGCCCTTAGGGAGCTTTGCCGCACCCAAACCATGGTCAAGGCTGTGAAACTCGAAAGAAGTGAGGTTGGAAGATCGGGCCTGGTTGAAGGCTCCCTATAGAGTAGCCTCTTAATTTATTTTTTATTATGTAATTCAGCTATCATGGTTTGTAATAATTTGCAAACAACTGATTGGGGTTATAGTGAAATTGGAAGGGATTATGCATGCTTAGTTTAATTAATGGGTAGAGAACATGTCTATAGGGCTTTACTTACCAATTTGTGCAATAGAAGCCATGCGTAGGACATGCATCTTACACCTAGATATCCTAGTTTAGGATCTTTATTTTCAGATCGTTATACTCACTTTGTAGTCAGTTAGTAATTAACGAACAACTGTTATGAAATTACTATCGCATTTAGAGACCGTGCTTTAGGAGCTTTATTTGCGTTAGACATCATGTTATTTAGGGTTTCAACTGCTGAACGCCTCACTAGCTGTTTAATTTAACAATACAAGTTTGTTTGACTGCTTCTTCTTTTTAAAACTGGAATCAATATGCTTGTTTACCACTTTTTTTTAGATAAGAAGGCAATACATACATCGCCTAGGCAAGATTTAGGCCCAATAATAAAAAATGATTGATCTTGTTTACTAGTTTCAAACTACTCAGCCTTTTAACTTTCCCAACTCCTTTTATCCGCCTCTCGAAAGTCCACTCTTTTACTGAAAATCCCTTCATCTGGAAACCTATTTCGTATTTATAGGCTCTCACTAATTTCCTGATTCGTGCTCTGTTAAGCTTTTAAATTACTGGTACCTTTTTGTCCAGGATCACGTTATTTTGATACTTGTCTAATTAAACTACTGCATTTTTCAAATTCCTACCTTTTTTTTCAAACGATGTTTTAACAATTCCCTTACCTTTACTTACTCAACTATTTTCTTAGTTGTGTTTTTGCATGTCAAACGCTCTTCAGATCACTCGGTTATGATTAAACCTTCTGCTAAAAGTGATCTTTAAACTCGCATTCTTTTAAGACCTTAAATATGTTTGAGACGTGCTAATTACGTGTTTATTTGTGAGGGATCTGTGAGCCTCTTATTTGCCTTTGTATGGTTCCTTTATGTGTAGTCCTACTTGTTATGCATGTCGCCTAGCATTTTGTCCTTTAAACCTAAGGGTCCAGCCTAGACCTTACCCTGTAGGGATAGTGGTCCCAAATACCCTCTAGGACTTATAGGACGGGACGAGTAATAGCACACAATAAGCATTCGTGACCAATCCACACGTTTAAATAACCTTTACGGGTGGGAAGGGTAGACATGGACATGATGATCACGCGATAACACTATGCGTACGATTGGTTACCGGTGTTGTGTGGATGATCCATATGATTTATAAACCTAGGACCCCTTTCCTTATGTTACTTTGTTTAATATCAATAAATTCTGTCTTTTCAAATTACCCAAAACTCCCCTTTAATTTTTCACTGCACTATTCCTTTTAATTCTAATTCTTTCTTCTTTGTTTTATTCAATGTCTTAACTAATTCTTGCACTTAGAATCTCCCTCAAACAAAGTATAGATTCCAACATGCTTGTTTTCAACCCTTATGTGTAAATTTATTTGTATACTTGTTTACATTAAAGTCATAACATAGTATGGCCGGGAACCACACTAGTGGATCTTGAGGGGTGCCTAACACCTTCCCCTCGAGATAATTTCTAGCTGTTACCCTCAAATTTTGAAATTCAAAACCCTTAGTGTCCTAATGCACTTAATCATTAGGTGGCGACTCTTCAAATCCAAAAACCCAATTCCCAAACGGGAATAGAGTTGTTCTCCCGAATGTCGTAGACATCATGGCGACTCTGCTAGGGATTCTTTAGGCTTTTACCACTTCATTTTATATGTGACTTTACTGTTTTCTCTACTTCTTTTTTTAATACCTTTATTTGAAGCTAACTTGTCTTTTTGTTTCTTTTTCTTTAATGCTTTCATTTACTGCTTTTCTTCAATACCATTGTAATTTCTGAGCAATTATTGTAATCATTATGAACGTGAAAATACGTGATAATTTGTTTCATTCTTGTAATTGCATTTTCAACATCATATTTCACTCGTACCAAACAAATTTCATAGCAACTCTTGATGAGTTGTTGCGCTCTTCCAATATTATTACCCCTAAATTTGGCAAAGGCATATTTGCGGTAAAACCAGTCGATCAGCGGTGCAGTCGATTGTTTCGTGCCTTTCCCTATTGAGTTGTCCGCTCAAGGGTACCGGTCTAGAACCCCATAGAAACCTTATTCTGTTTAATTGTTCATGCATCACTGTCAAACTCAGTCGAGTCAGTTATGCTGTCCACATAATGTCTCTTAAAGATTGCCTATCCAAAGTCCACTGGGTTTCCCTGGATCCCAAACGGACAATACCATACTCTGTGCATTTATTTGGAGAACTAAATGTCATTATGCTAATTATTGATTTAAATAGTCGAGTCTGGTAGGGTAAGAGACTAATGCTTTGTTTTGTAAAAAATGAGGCACGAAATCCCCAGATTCGGCATGGTAACAACAATTCATCCAAGGTTTCTAAGTTGGTGGGAGGACCTTCATTCCAGTAACCGGACTCTCGTCCGCAAGTATTTGGGAAATTTACCCTCTCTTTTGGAAATTCAGCCGGACAACAAAATTATAGAGGCTGCGACATTGTTTAGGACAGTGATAGAATAGTATTTTGATTTGGAGACCTTGAAATGACCCCATTGCTCGAGGAAATAGGTGGGTTAGCCGGTATTCCTTGGGACACTCCAGGTTTGCTCATGCCAGAAAAATGCAAGGGTAGGGGTTTCTTCAAAATGATGGGGTTGAAGAAAAACTCAGATTTGACTTGTTTGAAAGATTCCTATATTCCTTTCGACTACTTGTACGAGAGGTACGGTCATAGCAAGTCCTACCACACCTATCCAGATGAATTCGCCCTTACATCATTGGGGCATATCCACAGGAGGGTTTTCGTCTTCATGTTCTGTTTCTTGGGGATGCTAGTGTTTCCCATGAAGAAGGCTAGGATCCATACCAGACTAGACATGGTCACCAAGACAATAATGGAGGGAATTGGAGGGCATCCTTTCAGCATAGTGCCCATGATTGTTGCTAAGATCTACCAAGCTTTGGAGAACTGACAACGAGGAGCCAGTCACTTTGATGGTTGCAACTTACTACTCCAACTCTGGCTTATAGAACATCTCCAAAAGGGTCGATACCGTCAAGAGCTTCCGCGAAGGCCATGGAATGATCATATAACCTTTCACCATCCCAAAAGAATGAACTATATGCCCGACATGTTTGCTCATCCAGGGGATGCTCGATGATGGGTAGAATTGTTTGAAAACTTGAAAGAATACAAGGTACAGTGGCTTTCGAATGGTTCCCCACTGGAGAGTTCTTCATCCGCTCTCGGGACGCTCCATTTCTTATACTTATTGGTCTAAGGGGAACTTATCCCTATGTCCCTCTCCGAGTCATGAGGTAGGAAGGGAGGAATAAAGTCGTACCAAAGGTTGAGAAGATGAGTCATTTAAGGACTGATTTCCAAGACGACTATAGCCCATAGAAAAGTCAAAGTCAACATATGTAGAACAACAAGATCATCCCGGAAATGGATTCCATAGAGCCCGATAGATATCATGCCGGCTACACCTCATAATATCCAGGTTGGCTAGAAGAAGATCATTTTGGGTTAGGACAGCCCGGGTCTATTCGAGGTCACAGGGTCATCGACGAAAGGGCTGAGATACAGGTTAAGTACAATCAGTTACACAAAAGGATCAGGCAGTGCGAGAGTGAGCGTCAGGAAATTCAAGAAGCAAATCAAAAGTTGATCGAGGAATGGAAGGATATGTCTGTCAGAGCCAACAAGCGCCTAGGGCATTTGGAGCGAGGGTTAGTGGAGCTGGAAGGGAAATTCATCCTGAGGATCGAGAATTGCCAAAATGCCGAGGGGAATGAAGGAGGACATTTGGCTAGGGCTTATCTGCTGCTGGGATTGCGTGAGCTGGTGACGCTATTCGATGGAGCCAAAGATGTCGAGTCTGGGGAAGGTCCTTCTCGGACCAAATAGTTAGGAGTCTCTTTTCTTTTTCGCTTTGAAATGTAATAAGGCCAATGGCCATTAGTGATATTTTACTTTGTGCAATTTTAGTGTCGTTTTCGGATTCGTCTTATTTTATCAATAAAATGAGGCATTTAGCATTCATTATAAGTTCTCCAAATCAACTTGTCGCTAGGCCTACCTCGGGTACAACAAAACACCCAATTTAGGACACGATTATATTCTTATACTATGTGTTTAAATATTGCAATATTTCTCTCAGAATCCGTACTAACTTGTTACCTTTTTGTTGTTTTTATTTTTATTTTATTCCCCTCTCTAAAAGGTTAGTTCGTGCATTCTGGCATCGTCATCCTACTCCACAAGATCTAAGAACCCTCCACCTCCTCCTCCTCCTCCTCCTATCAAAAACAGGGGCAAAGCAAAAATGGAAGATTTGAACAACGTCAGAAAGGAGAACTCGGTTGAAAGGGTAGAGGTTCCTCAGGGTGTCCAGGTATCCAAAGAAAGTGCCGTTCAGCTTGAACATAAGTTACTAAAATTTCAAGAACTAGACCAACTTTGGAACTTGGCAAGTCTGTTATTTTCCCTCACAACTCCAGACATCAACTTTCCCAATGCTCAACACTCCGTACCTCCATAGAACATCTTGAAGCTGCAGAAACAACCCGCTACTCATCAAAATTGCAACATATGCCACATCAACACTCCACTCCTCATCCTTGAACCACCAAATGATCATCCCACCACACTCCCATTTCTGTGGAAACCCTACCACAATACACTCAGCCCATTGCAAACATACCGGAGTCTGATGACAAAGACTCTCTCATAAAAACAACTGGTAGCCGAGCTTAAGAAATTGACTAGCCGAGTGCAGAGCGTTGAAAGAAACAAAGGAATTGAAGGGATGAATTATGAGGATCTTTGCATTCAGCCAGATGTCGAACTTCCCGAGGGGTACAAACCTCCCAAGTTCAAAATTTTTGAATGCTTGGGGGATCCCAGAGTCCATCTGAGGACATACTGTGTTAAGCTAGTCGGCGTAGGAAAAGATGAGAAGATTCGCATGAAACTATTTATGAGAAGTTTGAAAGGCGATGCGCTATCTTGGTACATTAGCCAAGATCCCAAGAAATGGACGAGCTGGGTTGGAATGGCCTCCGATTTCATGGACAGGTTCAGGTTCAATATAGAAAATGCACCAGATATCTTCTACATCTAGAATCTAAAAAAGAAACCCACTGAGACATTTCGTGAGTATGCTACTCGATGGAGATTCGAGGCTGCTAAGGTCAGACCGGCCTTAAAGGAAGAATAGATGAACTAATTTTTCGTCCGAGCTCAAGATCCACAGTATTATGAGAGGTTATGTTTATAGAGGGCCAGAAATTCTCCAATATCATCAAGCTAGGAGAAAGGATTACGGAAGACATTAAGAGCGATATGGTCACTAATTTCGAGGCACTGAAGGCTACCAACAAAGCCCTGCAATCTGGTGGCACATCCAAGAAAAAGGACGTGAGTGCCGTGATGGTTGCACATCAAACCAAGTCTCCAATAAAATACCAAGCCTACCCGGTACCCCCTCTCACATACCTGCCTATCCCCAACTACCAAGCACCTCCGCACTCTTATCAAATTCCATCACCTGCTTACTAATCATCTCCATCCCCCATATATCAACCTACCTCACCAAGATATTCCCAACCCGCACCCGTCTACCAAGCCTATAATGCCAACTATCAATCACCTCAGGCCCGCCAAAACTTCCCCAGGCCACGCCCTAACTTCGACCGTAGACCTCCTAAGCAATAAACCGCCATCGCCGAGCTAATTGACCAATTATATAAACTCAAAGCAGCCGGTTACGTCACCCCAATCCCTGCCATAACTCCAAAAAATCCTTCCCAATGGGTCAATCCAAATAAAACATGTGCATACCATTATGGCATGAAAGGGAATACCATTGACGAGTGCTGATCTCTGAAAGACAAAATCCAAGCTCTAATTGACAACAAAATCATCGTGGCCAAGGAACCTGATCCTAACGTTCACAACAATCCTTTGCCTGATCATAAGGGTGGGGGTGTGCATATGATCGAAGTAGAAGATGATTGGGACCCCAAAGGGTCAATTGGATTAATTGCCGAAGGTAACGAGCCTAAGAAACCAACAGTCACACTAAATCCAATTGTAGTCCAAATCCAGCCCTTTGGGGATGCTGAAGTAAACATGTCCGTGCCTCTCGAGTTTGAAACGCCGTCATCCAAAATGACCGCAGAGCCAATTGAGGTGGAGTTTGGGTCTCCAAAAGTACTATTCGAAGTTGCTATGTTGCCACCCAAAATAAGAGTGCCCATTCCTATGGCAATGTCAGTCATAACACCGTTCCATACACATGCCATTCCTTGGGATTACATCGCTGAGGCAAGAAGGAAGGGAAAAACTAGGTCTGGAGAAGCAATTGCAGCGCAAGGTATGACCAGGACTGGTAGAATTTATACTTCGGAGCACTTAGTTGAATCAAGTAAGCAGGCCTCTGGACGGCCTATTGAAACTGGGCCCGATGATCTATGGCAAAAGATACAGGCAAAAGAATACTTAGTTGTCGACCAATTAAACAAAACACAAGCACAGATCTCCATTCTAGCTCTACTGCAAAGCTACGAGACACACAAGAATGCCCTGATAAAGATACTGAGCGAGGCGTACGTACCCAGTAACATAACTGAAGGAGAGATGGAAAACATGGTCGGGCAGGTATTGGAGAGTCATAAAATCACTTTCCACGAGGATGAGCTGCCCCCTGAAGGTTTAGGCCACAACAAAGCGTTGCACATCACTGTTCAATACGATGACTATTTCATCACTAGGACTTTGATTGATAGAGGGTCCAGCCTCAACATTTGTCCACTGGTGACCCTCAGAACATTGGGGAAAAGTCTGCATGAAATTAAGGATG
>MU781510.1:6405-75355 GCA_026770625.1 Nicotiana glauca
TATATAGCTATACTAATAGGGTATAACTGGAATGAATTGTTTACCAAAATAGTATATTTGTATACTATTTGGGTATACAATACAAATTCGTCTTCTTCTCTGGTTCAACTATATTTCAACCCAAATTTCTAAAATTTACTACAAAATGTCCATCAAATTGACTAAAACTTTAGCTACAACCTCCAATCAACTTTACAAACTAACCCATACAGGATCAGATCAAAATAATTAAAAACTCAAACAAATCAAGTTATGAGTTTCAAACTTCAAGGTCCATCAATGGTGGATTTAAATTTGAGGATATGGATTTTGCTCCTCTAGTGGGTGTTGTTAACATGGCGTCATCTTGTTCATCTATCGAAGCTTATGGAGGAGAAAAACTGAAGGTGAATAATGAACGCTTATGTCTACCTCTGCTATAATATAATGCTCAACGTAGTAGCAAACACGGAACGAGTTGAATATAATTACATACTTTTCCTTCATGTTGTGATATGTTTTTTCTTTTTTTTTTTGTCTGCACTGAAGATTTGCAGTTGGATAATTTTATTTGATTTTCTTAGCCCCACCACACGGTAAAGCGTGAAGTTCTCTGTATTTCAAGAAATACATGTTATGTCCCATAACTGGACGATAGAAGGCAAGGAAAAAAACGGGTAAATAGTTTATACCCATGAGTAGAAATAGTAAATAGTTTGGGCTTGGGTATTAAAGGGTAAATAATTTAAGATTAATAAGTATAAAGTGAGATTTTCTCAATTGAAATAGTGTGACTTTTGGCAAATAGACGGGCTTTAGTGGGCTATCATGTTAAGAAGTTAACCTCCTTTTAGACATCGGAATCAATTAAGCCCAATCAGGCTTGTTGTCAGCACGTGAAAAATACTTGGGCAAATTACACATTTGGTTGCTCGGCTGAGAGGGTGTTTGGTTAAGCTTATAAGTTAGTGAAATTAATTTATAAGTACTTTTCGGCTTATCTACGCGTTTGGTAAAGTTACAAGTGCTTATAAGTCAAAAATAAGTCAAAAGCCATAAGCTGGTCATCCCCAGCTTATGAATTTTTAGCTTATAAGCACTTTAAATTTGACCAAGATTTTTACTATTTTATCCTTAAAATAATCCTTTTTAGAACAAAAATCCGACATCGGCTCACTACCTCAAGTATTCAACCTACCCCCCCCCCTCCCTTTTCAGTCTGCAATTCTCATCTATTTAAGTTAAGAAAATTCGCTATTCCTTTATATACTTATATCTATATATGTGATCGTGTATTAATCTTTGAACTATACGTAACTTATGAGGATATCAATTTTTTGGTGTATCACTTTCTAAGTCATGTGGTAATGAAGACAATGTTTGATTCTCTTCAAATAATCTGTCCTATTTAGGTTTATTTTTTACTAAGAAACTTTTATCAACTTATTAATTATTATAAATTATGATGATATGCTTATCATAAAATAAATTATATTTATCATAAAAGTTCTCTTATCTAAGCACAATTGTATTTAAAATAAAATAAAAAATAGAATATTTTGTATTTGAATCGATCTAGAATCTAAAATTTTGAAGAAATTATGCCCTTATAAGTGTAAATAGTTCTAAGGTTATTTAAGTCATTTTAATAGAAAGAAAGCTTATCAGCACTTTTTTATCAAATAGTGCAGCAACTTATTATCAATTTCAGCACTTGTATCCAACACGTAACTACTTATTTATTAAATCAGTTTCAGCACCTAATGCTTATCAGCTACTTCAAATCAGCTAATCCAAACAGGCTCTAAAAATATTTACAACTCTTAGCTAATATATACTTTTCTTACACTAATTAACATTATATATACTATTTTAGGCGGGTGGCTATTTAAGTTAATTTCTCAAAAACATTGTGGGCCTACTTTCCTCCGTCGTCACTAAAGAAATGACATCATGTAGCCACTCTAAAGGGATACTATGTAAGACTTAGCTGGTGCATCCTAAATTTTCATTTTTAAGTTCAAAATTGTGGGACAAAAATATCCTAAATTGTCCTAAAGTTAAGATTTTTAGTTTAAATTTCAGGACAAAATAAGTATTGGCTAATATATAAATAGTATCATGAGAATGGCTATATGTGCAATAAACCATGTCAATAAAAAGAGCCCAAGGAACTCGGTCCAAACCAGATCACTCCCACAGTCGGCATTTCATTGGCGGAGCACAGTAGCCGTCCGTAGAGCTGCAAACACCACATCTTCACCCGAACACCGCAACCCATCGTCCTTTCTACCTCTGCTCCAAGCCATTATTGGATTGATAGAGTAGGAAGATTAACAGCGAAGCAATCAGTTGCGAATCTTCCACTCTACATCTTTCTGGATCTGTAAGTTTTGATTGTTTCAATTGGTGTTTTGTTGCATATACTATTACTTTTATTAGATTTAGCGTGGACTCATTTCATACAACTGTCTGATCAGTAATTAGTCGCCAATTTTTTGAAACATTATTTTTAAAAAGATTTTGATCAGAATATTGGAATGAAATAGGCCCGAATAGAGCAGAATTACGAATATGGAACTTTCGGAATAGATTAGTTTGGAATTAAGGCGCAATTGATTGATTGATGGATATGCTTGATCATGGTTGAGGTCCATTTTAAATTTCTAAATTGACCCGAATTAAATTCAGGTTGTGGAATTAAGTATATTCCATGGAAAATAACATGCACGTAACTTTGTGCTGGACCTGTGCTTTGTTACTTACATTACCTTTTGAAGGAACTATGTCTCTGTGACTCTGTCATTGGGAGAACAGAATGTTGAGAGAGTAGTAACTATTTCTCTTAGTTTTGTGCTTATGGCTTCATAGATGGGATTAGGTTTTGGTTTCTCTTAAGCATGAATATGTTTTTTTTTGGGGTCAAGATTGTGTTTTTATTTCTCATATAACATGTGTATGGATAAAATTCAAGACGATGACATAGCCAGCTCAATTTGGATTAGGAGTGTCAAACGGGTGGATCGGATCGGATATGGTTCGGGTAAAAAAAGAGTAATGAAAAAACGGGTCAATTATCCGACCCGATCCCATATTTAATATGGGTAAATAAGGGGTTAACTAGCGGATGATATGGGTTACCCTTATTATCCATGACTTCTTGTATATGATCACTTTTGGGAGAATTCTTAGTCTCCCTAACTTGAGTAACCCCCAATTTGAGGCTTTTACAAATGTAAAAGTTAGACCCATTGGTTATCCATTGATTACTCATTGGTTATCTATTTTTTAAATGGATAGTATAATTTTTATCCATATTTGATCCGTTTTTAAAAACTCCATTGTCCAACCCATTTTTTAGTGGATAATATGGGTGGTTAACTATTTTCTTTTAACCATTTTGTCACCCCTAATTTGTATAATTTTTTTCCCGTTGATATACCAATTTGTATTATTTTTACTTTTATACAAAGTTCTCCTATTCTCTTCTGAGTTCTGAATCATTTTTTGTTGTCTATCTAGGTTGCAGGGTTTTGTTCGTCTGCCAGATATTTTGGTGTGAGTTTTACTGCACATTGTATTTCTGAGGCAAGACTCATGGCTGCGCGAAATGAAGATAATATCTCTAATCCGCAGGTAATACACATCTTGAAGTGATACTAGAAACAAATATCTGGTTATTGTTGTTGCTTAACTGCTATAAAGAATTGTATGCGTCAGTTGTATTGTGAAGGCAATTAGGAGAATCTAGCTAATATGTTAACTCTATTTGTTCCCCCTCCTGTGGTCAACGCATAAAATTATTATGTCTACTTTACTCCACCCAAGTTTCTGCATTTTGTCTGTTCATGCCTCTTCTTCTCCTGAAGACCTAGTTCTTTTTCAAACAAGCACCAAGTACATTAAATATTTTCCATGTAAGCGGTGGGGGTTGGAGGGGGGTTGGCTTTCATGTTTTAAGCTTAGTTTCCTCTGTTGTATGCTCAATGTCAGGGCATCTTATAATGGGTGATAATAATCTATCCTGTATTTTACTTCGGGCCAATCTTGTTGATATCTAACTGTTGGCCTACTTTGCATTCTATGTGCAGTTGTCCTCTCACCTTTTCAATGAACTCCTTGATTCTATCATTGTTGATGTTGCATCCGAGTGTCACCGAATAGCAAAATTAGGCCTTGATTGTAATTTAGAAGAAGAAGAGGAAGAACTACGGTTGTCTGCCCAAGCTCGGGCAACAGTAGCCGATCCTAGCAATAGTAGTGAAACAAATGGCAAATACATTGTAGATATATTTGGGCAAACTCATCCTCCTGTCGCAAATGAGATACTTGAATGTATGAACTGTAGCCGACCTATAGTGGCTGGACGGTTTGCTCCTCACTTGGAGAAATGCATGGGAAAGGTAGATTCTTTCTTATTTCAGTACCCAATTTCAAATTAACCCCATATCAGTGTATATCCAAATTATTTTCTGTTAATACTACTGTGATATGTTATTTCCTCCACTACTGGATTTCTTTTGAATAATGTTGTGACTACACTTTTCTTGAGCCGATGATCTATCAGAAACAGTCTCTCTATTTTCACAAGGTAGGGGCAAGACTATACACTACCCTACCCAGACCCCACGTGTAGGATTACATTTTTTTGTTTGCACTGTGTACCTAGGTAAAATATTACGTTTTAAAAGTATATAACACATATGGAACACCCTTTGTCGGAATTTTTTTTTTTACTTCTTTTAAATTTGAACATCCTTGGAAAAATTCCTAGCTTCGACACGGACTACTGTGATATGTTAAACGAGTGTTGAACTTGGCTGCAGGGGAGGAAGACCCGTCTTAAGGCAACAAGAAGTAGCACTGCTCAGAACCGGTATACACGAAGCAATTCTGTTTCAACCTACTCACCTTATTCAAATTCCACCAGCACGAGCCGGTTACCAAATGGAACTTCCGGTGTTGCAGGTATTGAATACTCAAATGGCTCCTTAGAAGAGTAGTGATATGACCTTGGAGGCCAATGTAGGAGGCTGATTCATCTTAAAGTGACGAATTGAACTGAGAAGACTACTTGGGACTTCCCTTTGTTGCTTCAAATCCTCCTTATCTGGCGTGGCTGCAAGGAGCAGACAGTATGGTTCTGTCTGTAAATATATGCAAGCATGGGTTTCACATACAACTGGTTTAGTTGGCTTTCACAAACCAGAGTTTAGTAGTTGAATCTAACTTGTAACATTGTATCACAAATGTCTTAACAATTCTAGTTCATACTCAATGCCTTTATCATCAGTTCTTTGGTTCTATTCTAAAGACGACTACAACATTCGACCTCATAAGCCTAGTTACTACTTTTAACCTTTTTGCGTCTAGCATTCCATTTATTTCCTCAAACTTCTTAAATTAAGGATAGAACAAAATAGAGTTTCAAGATTTGTTAGAAAATGTACCTACCTTGTTCAACAACTATCCCAGTATAACGTCACAAGTAGGGTTGGGAGAGGGTAATATATATGTAGATTTTATCCTCTGCTGTGAGGTAGAGAGGTTGTTTTCAATTAGACCCTCGGCTCAACGAAAGATGCAGGTAAAGCAATAGCAACAAGCAGCAACGACAACAAGAAAATAAGATAACAAGGCAAAAAGAACAACATGAAGGGTGTGTTTGGTAGGAAGGAAAATATTTTTTCAATTTTTTCATGTTTGGTTGGTTTAAATGTTTTGGAAAATATTTTTCTCATGAACTCATGTTTTTCCAATAGGAGAAAAATATTTTCCCTATCAAAAGGAAAATATTTTTCGGAAAAAAATTTCGCTCAACACTCATTTTCCTTGTACCAAACACACCCGAAGTGATAAAATCTACTATACGTTAATTTTTAACACTTAACGAAGGTACAGGAATTGGTCAAAGTGGATAAAGTACTACGTAAAATATATAATTCCAATTCCTTTTTTTTGGAAGTTTCATGTAATTTTGAAGTTTAATTTGCTTTTCATACGACAGGATTATCTAAATATTTAGGCACACAAAAAGAAGTAAATAATCTCCAATAGTTCAAAACTCAAACCACTGCAAGGCACCCCAAAAGAATTAACTAATTTCCAGAGAGTTCAAATTTGCATCAAGAAAATTGACTGCACAGCTAATGTTGGGTGAAGCTGTTTCTCAGCTTTGTGCTTTCCCTAGTTCTTACTAGACACCAGATGTAAAATTTAGCCTTATAGATTACTGTTGAAGATGAAAAACGCTGCAATCTAAATAACAGCAAAGAATAAGGGGACATCATTTTATAACTATCAAAATTGTGTCATAATTACATACCAAAAGATTAGAAAATTGTAACTTGCATTGTTGGGATCCTCATGTAAGAGGAACCCTCCAAAAATTGGCGTATGCCACCATTTGCGACGCGCACACGGTATTCTTTAGTAAAAGGCGAAAGAATAGTTCGCTTTGTGCTCATCGCGTGGCTGCGTGAGATTTGATGTAGTGGACGAGCTCGTTTAATATTCGTTGCAGCTGCTCTCTTTTTAACCTCCCTTCGGTGTGGGACTGTATTTAATTCTTCACAATTAATACCACACGGGCACATTGTTGATATGGGCTTCTGTTAGGGCCTTAGGGAAGCCCAGCCTTTTTAGAAGCAAGCAATGTATATTTTGTAGGTACTACCAAAAATAAGTACTATGTATATTAGTAGTATAATTTTTTAGCTAGCAAATGCAGTGTACTGGTCAATTTTATATTTTGCCCCAACTTCTTCCCATGTTCTGAAGCAAGCAGGTCTTTTCCTCTAGTAAAGGTTCTTCTTGGTTCAACCTCATTCCTTCATCTATATCTATTTATTTATTTATATTTATACCATATTAAAAGCACGAAAACCCTTAGTAAAATATCGTTTGTCTTTTTTACCTTTTAAAATAAATTTTATATTGGACATATTATAATTTACATTGCTTTCCTACTATTTAGGACTTTAAAATTAACTAAAATTTTGATTATTAATTCTTTCCTTATTTGAATTATATAACAATTCCTAATATTTAGGAATTAAAGCCAAGAAAAATAGAACTTATATAAATATATTTCTTATTCGAAACATGCAAAATAATTATCAGGTCGTCATTATGAGCATGTCTTTCACGTTAAATAGACATGCATTTATGTTACATCGTAATAAAAATATGTAACCTAAATATTTCTAAAACTTATAGGCGAAATGGCATCCTGGCCACTTAAACTTGTACCCGTTTGTAAAGTCGATACATAAACTTATAATTTCTCATTTGAATACTCCAACTTAACAGAATGAGTACTAATAAACCACTTTGACCATTGACTATACTTATGTGGCAGTGAAATAGGTGATGTGGACATAATGCGTATCAATCACGCATAAAATGTGCGTGAATGCAATAATCCGATTAAAGAAAATACAATAATCAATAGGAAAAAAATAAAAAAATAAAAACAAAAAAGAAAAGGAAAAAAACGACCCCTAGCCTGTCAATACTCATTTCCGCTCTCTTTCTTTTCTTCGACTTAAGCGAGGAGAGAGAACATCAGAAACTTTCATTCCGGCCAAACTTCGATATGAAGATTGTGTATTTTTAATTTTATCTTACGATTTTGGAGTTTTAGAAAAGATGGGGTTATGATTGGTTGCCAGTGAAGTGGAGGTGGCAGCCATTTAAGTTTTATGGTGGTCAAAAGTACTCACCACTCTAAACCACCGGTGTCTGAAGAAAACCCTATCATCGAATCTCTTTGCCAAAACAACAGCAAAAAAAGGCAGATATTTGCAATGGTATTCAGCGACCTCTACTGCTTCAAAGCCATGGATTCCTATTGAATTTCTGAAATTCCAAAATTTAATATTTTTTTTCTGGTCTAATCATGACCATAATAGAGTTGTGAAATTGATTCAGAGAGAAAGGAACAGTAAGGAAAAAGAGAGAGGAGAAGAAAGAATAAGAATAAGGTAAGAAAGGGAGGTGGGTGAACGGATAAGAAGGAAGTGTCAGGTCTTTTCCTCCTTTTTTTTCTACTTCTTTTTTGTTGATTTAGTTTTTGAAAATAGGACCCACAAATAATACTTGTCAAGTAAAAAATTATCTAACATGTGATGTGTTGTACATGTCAGCGCAAGTGATATATACACTCCACTAGATGTATTTATTAGTACTCATTCTATCAAGTTGGAATGTCTAAATGGGAAAACTGTAAGTTTATATATCAACTTTACAAACGGGTACAAGTTTAAGTGGCGAGGATATCATTTCGCCAAACTTATAAGAGCCAATATTGGAAAACAACGAGGACAGTGGCTTTGGAAACATTAGTTAGTATAATTTGGAAGAATTATTTTTGAAATTACTTACTATTTCGTTACTTTTATATGTCATTTGGAAAACAAATTTTTCGAAAGTATAAAAATAACTGCTGAACTTCTAATAATAAATCTAACAAAAGTGGGGGAAAAAAGTTCTAAAAATAAACCTAACAAAAAGTGGGGGAAAAAAGTTAAAGGAACCAAACAACCTAAAAAATTATGGAGTAAAGTATACGAAATTAATTGCAATAGAGTTAAAGGTTGATCTACATATACACACTTTGTAACCTTTAAAAATTAAAACATTCCTTCAGCATTACTACGAAAATATGAAATATTGGTCAATTATTCTATTCTTCATAAGTGCATTTTATTATGGATAAAATCATAATCATAATTAATAATTTATTTTATGTAGAATTAAAATTTAGGCTCTTCAAGATTTCTTTGGATAGAGTTTTTTTCCTTATTGAGTTAGTTAAATAGGATTGACATTCATTATTTTTTATGTCTTTCATTTAATTTTTATTATATAATTGAAATACTATTTTTAAACTAATATTTATGTGGCTTTAATAAAGTTTAACCGACTTAAACAAAGGCACACGCGTACGGAGAAACTAATTCAAAGAAGAAGAGTTGGCTTCGTTCCTCAATATATAGCTCTTTGAACACAGATATTCTTTCTGTTGGAAAATATTACTGGGTCAGCTCTACCCATAAGAAGTTGAGTCCACAAGCCCATTAATTAATTAATTTTAGCCTATATAAAATTTTCATAAAGCACTATCTTTTAATAGTAATTAATTATCTATAAAAACCATTTGCTATATTACGCATTATAGATACCTTTTCTATGGTTATAAGATGTATTTGATGTATTTAAGCTATTGTATTCATGAATACAGTAGCAAAAATAGGCGTGAATCATGGAAGTCTAGCTAATCAGTTGTTGAATTCAAGTGTATTCGACTGTATTCATGGAGTGAAACATGAAATTACAGTTGCACATATTATTGTATTCAACTGTATTCACGGCGTCAAATAGGGGATTACACTGTTTTTAAAACGGAAAGTGAATCAATTAACATAATAGAATCCTAATATAACTCAACAAACTCAATTATAACACACAAAAATTGTATTTTCAGTTATAAAAAAATTTCTCAACCGAAAAATACCCCAAAAACATAGCAATCTTCAGAGAATTTATATAATATATCTGAATACATAAATTATATTAATTAAAAAAATATATGAATACATTCATGTCATATAGCGAGACAGTGGATACAATAAAATACATAGAATACAGCAGGATACATTGAATATAATAAAAAAAAGACAATGAATACAATGAAATACATGGAATACAACGAGATAAATTGAATTACAATGAAAAAAAAGACAATGAATACAATGAAATACATGAAAATACATTGAAATATATTAATAGAAAATTAAGTTGCTCAACCCCAAACTCCGTCGTCGTTGTTCAAAAATAAACTCTAATTTCCAGCGAATCCGCCGTAGCAATACACTTCAACCAACGACAAAACAATCACGGAACCCTCTCAAACCCTTCCTATAACGGCAAAATGGCAAAAACCTACCCCTTCAAGCTCGATCCATTTCAGGAAGTATCCGTTGCGTGCTTAGAACGTAAAGAATCAATTCTTTATACTTCACCTTTAGGGATAAGCAGAGAGTTATTTATTCTTCACCTTTGAAATCATTGAGCAATCAAAAGTATATGGAATTAAGCCATGAGTTTAGTGATATTCAATTCGATGCAAGAATTGGTCGGAATGAAAAGAAAATAGTGTGGGTGAGAGGAATTTTGAGATAGAGCATCGTATTTTCAGGGAATGGGGAAGAGAATGGGATGTATCAAAGTAGAGAGAGAAAGAAAATATTTGAACTGAATAGCATATTTAGTGGCTTAGGGCAAGGAGGTAACCAAAATTAACTATTTTGCTATAAACCTTAAAATGTATCTATAGAATACAATTTTTTTAAATAGTATTTATTTAAAATAAATAAGGTGTTAACCTTTGCTATAGGAAGTAAAAATTCCAAGAGAAGGGAATACGCTTTTCATTAATATATTAGAATGCTAGGGTTTTGAGCATCTAGGGGATATTTAGTAGGCGTTTAGACATGAATTCCCAAATAGATTTTCAAATTTGAAATTTTACTAAAATTTGAATTGAAGATGAAGTTGTGTTTGGTTATAATTTTTGCAATATATTTGGATGTCTTTTTTTCAAAATCATGAAATATGATTTATACTCCATAACTTGTAAAAAATATCTTACGTGAAATAAACAATCAAATATGCTATTGTTTAACTGTTATCATATTCTGCTTTACTTCAATATACAAAAGATGCAAAATCAATATCACATTTTCTAACATAGTCTCCGCTTCCCACTGCTATTAACAGTACCTGTATTCATATTCACAGGCCCAGTGCCAACATGGTAGTCGTCACAAGAAAAGGGTTCATTATCCGCTACAGTAGTTTATCTGATCATCGGGGGAAAACAGTCGGGTAGTTGCGGGTTAATAATTAATGGGATCATTTTATAAATTTTAAAAGTATAGGGTAAATTTGTAAAATTAAAAATAAGTGAAAATGCATTTTCAATTGAAAAACTGGTAAGACCTAGTTTTTCAAATTTGAAAATGCATTTTCAAGTGAAACTGGAAAAATTGGTAAGATATTGATAACCAAACATTGTTTTTAAAAAAAAAAAAATTAAAAAGGAAAAATTTTGTATGTCCAAACGGGCTCTTAGGCTCCCAACGATCATTGATTCCCAACCACCAATGATACATATCGTGTTTGATTTTCTTTCGCTAAGGAGAAATCCGTAAGTTTCCTAACTAGTATTTACGGTTAAACTAGTGGTAGACCTAGAACTGCATGTAGCACTCGAAAAACCAGTAGCTTTGGTTCCAATATGTATTTGTCTTATAATTTGCATTAAATATGTATAAATTATTAAGTTAGAACCTAATAACTTAAGAGGATTTGACGCAGTCCAAAACTTTCTCTCTCTAGAATGAAATTTCTTCTTAGCCATAGCTGAAAATGACGAGGAAATCGAAGGCTAGAGGGGGAGGATCGAACATGCAAGGATCAAATCTGAGCAACGTGAATGTAACAAGAAGAATTCCACAATCAGTAGACGCAAAGAGAACTCAAAGCATCAATGTATTGCAAGGGATATGACCACTAGATCTGAGTCAATCAACTGTGGATGGTGAAACAACTGGAAATCGTACTACAATTAACATAATTGGAGGTAAAAAGCAGGATGAGGAGCGTAAATCATGGGCAGAAAGAGTGGAGGATGAAGAGAAACTAATGGAGAAAAAGGAAGACAGAGAAATGAGCCCTAAATCATGGAGCAAAGTTGTCGCAAGCCCCATAACTGAAGGACTGGACTTAACACCTCAAATTCAAGACAATTCAAATGTGAAAATAACTATGGAGGATATAAAGGAGGAAATAGAATTCTGGAAGTCAGCAGTTGTGTGTTTTGTATTGGGATCTAATCCACCACAATCAGCGATGGAAAGGTATTTTCAAAAAATATGGGGATAGCTTGGCATAGACAAGATAGCACAGGTTAACAGAGGAGTGTTCATGGTGAGATTCCATAATTTTGAAAGCAAAATTAAAGTAATTGAAGATGGAGTCCAGATGTTCGATAGAAAGCCAATGGTGGTTAAACCTTGGAATCCAGACATGGATATGAAAAAGGAATCAGTGGAATTGATCCCAATGTGGATTAGATTTTTTGGACTGGATATAAAATACTGGGGATAAACAACACTCACAAAACTGGTTGGACTGGTAGGGAAGCCATTAAAAGCAGATCGTGCTACAACACAGAAGGAGAGGCTGACATATGCCAGAGTTCTGGTTGAGGTTAAACCTCATCAGAAATATCCAGATACAATAATGTTTGAGGATGAGAGGGGGAGAATTATGGAGCAGAAGGTGTTCTATGAATGGAAACCTACTCTGTGTGGAAAGTGCAAGAACTTTGGGCATGAAATGAATGAGTGTAGGAGGTTTATCAAAGAAGAAAAGGAGAAGCAAACAAACAAACAGGAACTGAAAGAGCCAAATCTGGTACAAAAACAGAATCAAATGGAAAAGAAGACTGCAAATGGGCAGAATAAAGTGGTACAGGGACAAACTCAACAAGTGACTGGGCCAATTAGCAAAGATAATACTAGAAATGAGGTAGTATACATTGTGAATGAAGTGGCAACTACATCCAGAACTTGGAAGAATGTAGGAAGAGGAAAAGCAGGGAAAGGAAAACAACATGAAGGAATTAGAATTGGGAACTCCTTTGCAACATTAAGGGGCCCTTAATAGGAGAAAACAGAAGAGGTAAAAGGGAATGTGGTGGAGAACAGGACAAACAAGGGCAAAGGGAGTGAGATGGTTCTAGGAAAAGGGCAGGATGGGGGCAACCCCTCATCCAATGGATAAAATAGGCTTATGGAACACCAGGGGATTGAATAAGCCACATAAACAGAATGAAATGAACCTGTTTATGAACAATCAAAGAGTTGGCTTATTTGGTATGCTGGAAACTAAGATTAAGAGAGCTAAAGCACAACAAGCTACTCTTAATCTATGCAGGGGGTGGTCATTTACTACAAACTTAGTAAAACATCCGGCAGGAAGGATATGGATTGTATGGAAACCAGGAGTGTATGATGTCAATATAACAAATGTAACCGAGAAACTTATTCACTGTAAGGTCCATCATAGAGGGGCAAGGAATAAGTTCAGTATTACAATAGTATATGGGTTTAACAATCAAAGCATGAGAAGGCAACTATTGGATGGTATCAAGAATATACACAACAAAGGGCCTTGGGCAATAATGGGGGACTTCAACAGTATCTTGAGCACTGAAGAAAGAATGGGAAGCAGGGTCACTATAGCAGAAATAAGAGAGTTTAAAAAATGCATGGAGGAGTGTTCTATGCAAGATATGAGATCTTCAGGAGCCTTCTATACTTGGAGAAACAAACAACCAGGAGAAGACATAGTAATGAGTAGAATAGATAGAATCCTTACCAACTTTGAATAGATGACAAAACTGCCTGCATTAGAGGTCCACTACATGCAACCAGGGCTATTTGATCACTCTCCGGGCATAATTAACTGGGAGGGAGGGGGGCAGAAGGTAAAGAGAAGCTTCAAATACTTCAATATGTGGAGTATGGCATGGGACTTCAAAGAAAGAATAAAAGAAAATGGGAAAACAAATAGAAGGGGCACACAGATATACCAACTAGCGGAGAAACTACATAGAATCAAGAGCACTTTACAGAAGATCAAAAGGAGAGATTCAGCAACATTGAAAGAAGAGCAGAGGAAGCACTAAATAACCTGCAACTATGTCAAAGTAAGGCACAGCAAGACCCTAGAAATGAAGCCTTGATCAATGAGGAAGTAAGGTTAAATGAGGAATGTAGCAAGTGGGAAAAGGCAAGGAACATGTTCTTACAACAAAAGGCTAAGGCATAATGGCTCAATCAGGGAGACCAAAACACTAAATATTTTCATGGCCTACTAAAAGCTAGAAGGAACTGTAACAGAATATTCCACATCAAGGACATGAAAGGGGATGGCATTGATGATCCAGTAAAGATTCCAGATGCTTTTATTGAATTCTACATAGAAATGCTGGGAAAGAAAATGGTGGAAAGAGATTATGTAAATAGCCAGATTATAAGACAAGGACCAATAGTGAAAGAGGAGCAAAGGAATGAACTGTAAGCAGAATTTATAGACACAGAGGTGAAGGAGGCTCTATGGGCAATTGCAGAAGATAAAGCTCCAGGGTCAGATGGATTTGGAAGCCAGTTTTTTAAAGACTATTGGGATGTTGTGGGTACAGATATAAAGAATGGAGTTCTGTAGTTCTTTAGAGAAGGTAGAATGCTCAAAATTGTCAACAAAACTATGATAACCCTTATCCCCAAAAGCTTATGCTGAGGCAGTAGGTGATTATAGACCTATTGCCTGTTGCAATACAATATATAAAATGATCTCAAAGATGTTCTGCAATAGGCTTAAAAAGGTATTACCTGGGATAATATCTCCTAACCAAAGTGCTTTTGTAGAAGGGAGGAACTTAGTGCACAACATACTGATATGCCAAGACCCGGTGAGGTTGTACAAGAGGAAGAACACGACTAAAAGTTGTCTGATTAAAGTAGACCTACGGAAAGCATATGATACTGTGGAGTGGAGATTTGTGGAAGAGATGCTGCACTCTCTTAACTTTCCTAAAAAATTCATAAAATGGGTGATGGCTTGCATCTCATCTACTCATTATACAATAGCAGTAAATGGTGGAGTCTATGGGAATATTGAGGGCAAACGAGGACTAAGACAAGGGGATCCAATATCACCCCTCCTATTTGTTATTTGCATGGAATACCCATCAAGAATTATGAAATGGATCACTGAACAAAAAGGGTTCTAGTTTCATACTAAATGTAGAGGGCTCAAGTTAAACCACATGTGTTTTGCAGATGATGTGTTATTCTTTTGTAAAGGGGAATGGAAATCAGTGGAAATGATCCTAAGGCGGCTGGAAACCTTCTCAAGAGCATCAGGACTACACACCAGCACAGCTAAGTCAAACATCTATAGTGCAAACATGGAGGAACAATGCATTCAGAACATATGTGAGCTAACAGGGTACCAAAGAGGAGCATTACCATTTTGGTACTTGGGGGTACCAATATCTACTTGGAAGCTCTCAGTAACAGATTGTGAAATGCTAGTAGAGAAGGTGACTTCCAAAGTTCGAACATGGGGTTCAAGGAACATATCATATGCTGGTAGGGTGATGTTATTGAATTCAGTATTGATGCACATGCACTCATATTGAGCTTCAATATTCATAATCCCAAAAAAGGTCTTAAAAAGCATAATAGGCATATGCAGAAGCTTCTTGTGGGATGGAAAAGGAAACTGAATCAAACTGGCATTGGTAGCATGAGACACAACGTGTAAACCAAAACAACAAAGAGGATTGGGGATAAAAGATTGCATAGCATGGAATGAAGAAGCAATGGCAAAATATGTTTGGAATATAGCAAATAAAGAGGAGAACCTTTGGGTGAAATGAGTCAATCATGTATATATAAAAGACCAGGCATGGTAGCAGCATGAACCACCAAATGATAGCTGCTGGTATTGGAATGTCACGACCTGGATTTCTCACCCTCGGGAGCCGTGATGGCCCCTACTAATGAGAGCTAGGCAAGACAACCCTTAGATACCTTTGTCATTAACCAATTTACCTCTTTTAACAATTATCAGTAATATCATAAAAACAGCGGAATAAAGTAAATAAGTGGAAGTCTTAAATTAAAAAATCTGAACAACAATGCGGGAAAAAAAAATTAACATAAACCTCTACCCAAGAACTGGTGTCACATACCCACGAACTACTAAGAGTGCTAAATACAACCGTTTGAAAGAAAATATAACTGTTTGTCTTGAAATACATGAGATAACAGACTGAAATAAAAGATAGAAGAGACGTCGGGCCTACGGACGCCTGCAGGACTACCACGGGATCTCGTGAACCAAAGGAGTGCTCCCAGGCTACTCAATCAAGCTTTCAATCAAGAATCATCAATACCTGCTCAGTATCGAGAATCATCAATCAAGCTTTCATAGAATTCATTAAGAATACAAAGATTATCAATTTAAGACCTACGGTCATGCTCGACACCAATGTATAGATACCCATCACCATGCCTATACGTCGTACTCGACACCAAACAAATAGCAAATACAACTCGACTCCTAATCCCTCAAGCTAAGGTTAGACCGATCACTTACCTCAAGCTTCCACGGCCAATTCAATCCACAACAACCGCTTTCCCTCTCGAATCCGGCTCCAAATCAATCAAATCTATACAATAACGACTTCAATACATCAATAAATGCTAAACAATGCGAACCCAATACCTAATTATAGCTTTCCAAGCATTCTTCCAAAAACTCCAAAAATCAACCCCGGGTCTGCTTGGTCGAAACACGAGTTCAGACCAAAATCAAATCCCCCATTCACTCACGAGCCCGAATATATGATTTGTTTTCAAATTTGACCCCAAAACGAGGTCTAAATCAAGAAAAATAAAAAAGCCCTAACCCTACCCATTTCTCTAATTTCTACCCTTAGTTACATGTTTTAGGCTTAGGAATTCATTAGATGTTGAAGAAAATGGAAGGAAACAAGCAAAGGATTACTAACCCAAGAAGTCTTTGGTGAAGGATAACTTTAATGGACGCCTAAGGATCTTGGAGAAGAAGGAGTTCGTGAATGTTTATGAAAATCCCGCAACAACACTGTTCTGGAATTAAAAATAATTGGGCAAAATTGCCCTTCGCATTTGCGACAGGCTGCTTGCGTTCGCGAAGGGTAGCACTTACTGACCATCGCGTTTGTTCTATGCGAACGCGTGGGCTGCCACGCGAACGTGGTGAGGAAACAATGCAAGGCTACGCGAACGCGGTCACATGAATGCGAACGCGAAGAGGAAAAGAAGACTGATCCCTCAGGGTCAAATAACCCTACGCAAACGCGTGGGCTGGGACACGAACACGAAGAAGGGGAAAACTAAAGCATCACAAACGCGGGAGGAACAACGCGAACGCAAAGAAGAAATAGGGCCTGCAATAGCTGAAGCAAAATATGCAATTTTTCTAAGTCCAAAACCATCCTGAAACACTTCCGAAACACTCCCGAGCCCTCGAGGCTCCTAACCAAACACATGCACTAACTCAACAACATCCTACAAACTTAACCGTGCGATCAAATCATCAAAAGAACATAAAAAACAACGAATCAACTCTCAAAATCAATAGTTTTTTCCTCAAACTTCATTAACTTTCAATTTTAGAAATTTAAGTCCGAAACACGTCAAACGACGTCCTATTTCATCCAAACTTTACAGAAACATCTTAAATCACATATAAGACCTGTACCGGGCGCTGGAACCAAAATAGGGTCCCGATACCAACACGTTCTAATCAATTTTTATTTCAAATTTCCTTTAATAATTTTAGAAAAATAATTTTTCTCAAAAATTCATTTCTCGGGCTTGGGACCTCGGTACGAACCCTTCGGGACCGTCAAATCATGGGTCTGGGTCCATTTACCCAAAATGTTGACCGAAGTCAAATTTATTCATTTTAATATCAAAACTTAGCATTTTTCACACAATTTTACATTTAATCTTTCTGTTTACGCGCCCGGACTGCGCACGCAAAATGAGGCGACTATAAATGAGGTTTTCAAGGCCTTGAAAGCACATAATGGGAAAGAAAACAAGGGATGACCCTTTGGGTCGTCACATTATCCACATCTAAAATAATCGTTCGTCCTCGAATGGACAAAAGAAGGAAGTACCTGAGTCAGGGAATAGATGAGGGTAACGGCTCCGCATATCGGACTCGGACTCCTAGGTCGATGCCTTAGGAGGCTGACCTTTCCACTGAATACGAATGGAAGGGAAACTCTTGGATCTCAACTGACGAACCTGCCGGTCTAGAATAGCCACCGGCTCCTCCTTATAAGATAAGTCCTTGTCCAATTGGACAGTGCTGAAATCTAACACGTGGCTGGATCGTCGTGATACCTCTAAAGCATGGACACATGGAAAACTGGATGCACGACTGACAAGCTAGGCGGCAATGCAAGTCTATAAGCCACCTCTCCCACTCAATCAAGAATCTCAAACGGACCAATGAACCTAGGGCTAGCTTCTTCCCAAATTTCATCACTCCCTTCATAGGCGACACTCGGAGCAATACTCGCTCACCAACCATGAAAGCCACATCTCGAACCTTGCTGTCTGTATAGCTCTTTTGCCTAGTCTGAGCTGAACGAAGCCTATCCTGAATGATCCTGACCTTGTCCAAGGCCTCCTGAACCAAATTCGTACCCAACAACCGAGCCTCTCCCGGCTCAAACCATCCAATCGGAGACCGACACCGCCTACCATATAAAGCCTCATAAGGAGCCATCTGGATGCTCGACTGGTAGCTGTTGTGGTAGGCAAACTCTGTTAAAGGCAAAAAGTGATCCCACGAACCCCAAAAGTCAATAACACAAGCTCGAAGCATATCCTCTAGAATCTAAATAGTCCGCTCGGACTAACCGTCCGTCTGGGGATGAAATGCTATGCTCAAATCAACCCGTGTGCCAAACTCTCGCTGAACGGCTCTCCAGAAGCACGAGGTAAACTGCGTACCCTGATCCAAAATGATAGACATGGGCACACCATGAAGGCGAACAATCTCCCGAATATAGATCTCAGCAAAACTTTCAGAAGAATAAGAGACTGCCACATGAATGAAATGTGCTGACTTGGTCAGCCTTTCAATAATGACCCAAACTACGTCGAACTTCTTCCGAGTCAGTGGAAGTCCAGTAACGAAGTCCATAGTGATCTGCTCCCACTTCCACTCGAGAAGCTCAATCCTCTGAAATAAACCACCAGGCCTCTGATGCTCGTACGTAACCTACTGACAATTCAAACAACGAGCCACATATGCTACAATATCCTTCTTCATTCTATGCCACCAATATTGCTGCCACAAATCCTGATACATCTTCGCGGCGCTCGGATGAATAGAGTACCGGGAACTATGGGCCTCCTGTAAAATCAACTCTCGGAGTCCATCCACATTGGGCACACAAACTCGCCCCTGCAAACTCAAGACTCCATCAGCATCCAATGTAACCTGCTTGGCACCTTCTCGCTGCACCGTGTCTCTAAGGACACATAAATGGGGATCATAAAACTACCGATCACGGATACGCTCCAATAATGAAGAACGAACGACCGTGCAAGCTAACGCTCGACTAGGCTCAGAAACATCCAGCCTCACAAATCGATTGGCCAGCTGGAACATCCAATGCTAGCGGCCTCTGACTGACCGAAATATAAGCAAGATTGTCCATGCTGGCTGACTTCCTACTCAAAGCATCTGCCACCACATTGGCCTTTCCCGGGTGATATAAAATAGTGATATCATAATCCTTCAACAGCTCCAACCATCTCCTCTGCCTCAAATTCAACTCCTTTTGCTTGAACAGGTACTGAAGACTCTTGTGATCAGTGAACACCTCATACGCCACGCCATACAAATAGTGCCTCCAAACCTTCAATGCGTGCACAATGGCTACCAACTCCAAGTCATGCACTAGATAGTTCTTCTCATGAATCTTCAACTGCCTCGAAGCATAGGCAATGACCTTGACATCCTACATCAACACTGTACCAAGCCCAATACGAGAAGCATCACAATAGACTATATAAGGCCCTGAACCTGTGGGCAAAACTAATACCGATGCTGTAGTCACAGATGTCTTGAGCTTCTGAAAGCTCGCCTCACACTCATCCAACCATCTGAATTGGGCATCC
Organism: Nicotiana glauca; assembly: GCA_026770625.1. NCBI lineage: Eukaryota > Viridiplantae > Streptophyta > Magnoliopsida > Solanales > Solanaceae > Nicotiana > Nicotiana glauca. The sequence continues at coordinate 26,217 of MU781510.1, forward strand.
TTCTGGGTCAACTTGGTCATCGGGGCTGCAATAGATGAAAACCCCTCAACAAACCGACGATAGTAGCCTGCCAATCCCAAGAAACTCTAAATCTCTGTAGCTGATGCTGGTCTAGGCCAGTTCTTGATTGCCTCAATCTTCTTCAGGTCCACCTAAATACCCTCTGCTGATACAACGTGACCCAGGAATGCAACTAAACCCAACCAGAATTCACACTTCGAGAACTTAGCATATAACTGAATATCTCTCAGAGTCTGAAGAACCACTCTAAGGTGCTGCTAGTGCTCCTCCTGGCTGTAGGAGTATATCAATATATCATCAATGAAAACTATCATGAATGAATCCAAATAAGGCATGAACACTCGGTTCATCAAGTCCATGAAATCTGATGGGGCATTCGTCAACCCAAATGACATAACCAAGAACTCATAATGCTCATACCGAGTGCGGAAAGCTGTCTTAGGGACATTGGATGCTCTAATCCTCAACTGATGGTAGCCAGATCGCAAGTCAATCTTGGAGAATACCTTGGCACCCTGAAGCTGGTCGAACAAATCATCAATTCTCGGCAGCAGATACTTATTCTTGATCGTTACCTTGTTCAATTGCTGGTAATCATGCATATTCTCATCGATCCATCCTTCTTCTTGACAAATAACACTGGTGCGCCCCAAGGCAAAACACTGGGTCGAATGAAACCCTTCTCAAGAAAATCCTGCAACTGGTCCTTTAGCTCTTTTAACTCTGGCAGGCCATACGATATGGCGGGATAGAAATGGGCTGAGTGCCCGGAGCCAAATCAATACAGAAATCAATATCCCTGTCGGGTGGCATCCCCGGCAGGTCTGAAGGGAAAACCTCAGGAAACTCGCGAACCACGGGCGCAGAATCTATAGGGGGAACCTCAGCACTAAAATCACAAACATAAGCCAAATAGGCCAAACACCCCTTCTCGACCATACGCCGAGCCTTCACGTACGAGATAACACTGCGAGTAGAATGACCAGGAGTCCCTCTCCACTTTAAATGGGGCAAATCCGACAAGGCTAAGGTCACGGTCTCGACATGGCAGCCTAAGATAGCATGATATGGGGATAACCCGTCCATCCCCAATATAACATCAAAGTCGACCATGTCTAAAAGCAATAAATCAACACAGGTCTTAAGACCCCCAATAACCTCAACACATGATCGATGGACTCGATCAACTACGATAGAATCACCTACCGGTGTAGACACATAAACATGAATACTCGGTAGATTACTAGGCATTACCAGGTAGGGTGCAAAATAGGATAACACATACGAATACGTAGACCCTGGATCAAATAGCACTGAAGCATCTCTATCATAAACCAGAATAGTACCTGTAACGACTGCATCTGAATACTCAGCCTCTGGCCTGGCTGGAAGAGCATAACATCGGGGCTGGGCCCCACCACCCTGAACTGCCTCTCTGGGATGGTATGCTGCTGGCTGGCCTCCACATCTGGCGGCCTGAGCTCCACCTCTAGGACCTCTACCTCCACCTTTAGCACCTCTACCCCTGCCTCTAGCTGGCTGGGCAAGCTGTGGAACATCTGGTGCCTATATCATAGCACAAGAACTCTTCTGTGTAGAACTACTCGAAGCACGAGGGCAATACCTAGCAATGTGCCTCGTGTCGCCACAAGTAAAACAAGCCCCCAGCGGACGACCCTGGAAACTCTGAAGCGGTGGTGCACTGATAGGTGCTGATAGTGCACTGTAAGGCTTCTGATCGGAATAATGCGGCTGAGAACCACGACCACCTGATGTACCATGGGAGACCTGGAGAGCTGACTTAAAGGGCCTAGGAGGATGGCCTCTACCATATGAATCTCTACCTCCAGACGAGGTACCACTGAATCTACCGGAATGACGGGGCCTCTTGCCTCTCCCATGACTACCCCCTGAGATAGTACCATCTCAATCCTCCGGGCCACATTGGCCGCCTCCTGAAAAGTGATATCACTCCCCGCCTCTCTAGCCATCTGGAGATGAATCGGCTGAATCAGACCATCAATAAACCTCCCCACTCTCTCTCTCTCGGTGGTAAGTATGACAAGAGCATGGCATGCTAGATCGATGAACCTGGTCTCATACTGAGTGACTGTCATGGAACCCTGCTGGAGGCGCTCAAACTGCCTCTGATAGGCCTCTCTCTGAATAACGGGGAGAAACTTCTCCAGAAATAGCTGTGTGAACTGCTCCCATGTCAAGGCTGGTGATCCTGCTGGCCTGGCTAAGCAATAATCCCTCCACCAAGTCTTGGCGGATCCAGACAGGCGAAACGTAACAAAGTCGACCCCATTTGTCTCAACAATCCCCATGTTCCAAAGAACTTCATGACAACTATCCAGGTAATCTTGGGGATCCTCAGTAGATGCACCACTGAATGTAGATGTGAAAAGCTTGGTAAACCTATCCAGCCTCGACAAAGCATCGACAGACATGGCTACCCCATCGACGGTCTGAGCCACTACATCCGACTGAAATGCTACGGCTGGCTGAACCACTGGAACCTGAATCTAGGGAGCTACCTGCTCCGGAGTACGTGTAGTAGGAGTCTGGGCTCCTTCTCCAGCCTGAGAAGTGGCTGGTGCTACAGGAAGCAATCCTGCTCGGGTAACGCTCTCTATGAGGCCTACTAATCAGACCAGAGCGTTCTGAAGAACTGGGGTGGCAATAAACCCCTATGGGACCTGAGCTGGGCCCACCGGAACTACTGGGGCCGGAACCTCCTCGTCAAAATCAACCTGAGGCTCCACCGCAGGTGCTGCTACTCACGGCTGAGCTCTGCCCCTACCTCGGCCTCTGGCACGGCCTCGCCCTCGCCCTCTGCCCTTAGTGGGAGCTTCCTGGGGCTCGGACTGCTGATCGGTAGATGAGAAAGCGCGTGTTCTCGCTATCTGCGAAAGAACAGAGTAGAAATTCAATTAGCATAGAGAAACCAAACCGCACGACAAGAAAGAATAAATGTGAGACTTTTCCTAACTCTGCAGCCTCTGGGGGATAAATACAGACGTCTCCGTACCGATCCCTCAGACTCTACTAAGCTTATCCTTGAGTTGTTATACCTATGTAATCTAGAGCTCTGATACCAACTTGTCACGACCCGGATTTCCCACCCTCGGGAGTCGTGATGACACCTACTAATGAGAGCTAGGCAAGCCAACCCTTAGCTACCTTTGTCATTAACCAATTTACCACTTTTAACAATTATCAGTAAAATCATGAAAACAATGAAATAAAGTAAATAAGCGGAAGTCTTAAATTAAAAAATCTGAACAATAATGCAGAAAAAAAAATCAACATAAACCTCTACCCAAGAACTAGTGTCACATACTCACGAACTACTAAGAGTGCTAAATACAACCGTTTGAAAGAAAATATAACTGTTTGTCTTGAACTACGTAAGATACAGACTGAAATAAAATATAGAAGAGACGCCGGGCATGCGGACGCCTGCAGGACTACCTCGGGATCTCGTGGACCGAAGGACTGCTCCCAAGCTACTGCTGCGCATCGTAAGCTGCTTCGACACTTGGATCTATGCAAAAGAGCACAGAGTGTAGCATTAGCACAACCGACCACATGTACTGGTAAGTGCCTGGCCTAACCCCAGCGAGGTAGTGACGAGGCTAGGACCAGACTCCAGATAAACCTGTGCAGGTATATATACAAATACAGTGAAGAGACAGCAGAAATAAACAATTAAAACTAGGGGAGGGAACATGCTTAAGGGGTGACAGATATAAACAGAATATTAGGAATAATAGAGGAGAAATCTACAATTTAGCTTCTAACACGGAAATAAGAAATAAAGACAACTTTCATATTCAGCTCATCTTGTTGCAGGCATGCAACCCGATCCCATTTCCCATGACTCATGGTAGGCGTACCACTCGCTCCCATTTCATAATATCTCGTGGTAGGCGTACCACCCGCTCCCATTTCATCAATCTTGTGGTAGATATACCACCCGCTCCCATTTCATCAATCACTCGTGGTAGGCGTACCACCCGCTCCCATTTATATCCAACACAACATAACAGGATAATCTCGGCTAGGGAACAACAATATAATAACTTCCCAGCAAAGGAACAACAATATAATAGCTTCCCGGCAAGGGAACAAACTATCAAATCAAATGTCCCGGCTAGGGAGAGTCAACTATAAACAACCTGATTCAACTTCCACTTGACACAATTGATACCAATACTCAGTCATAACTAAAGTCCACAGAAATAAACTAAATCCCTGCTCAGTATCGAAAATCATCAATCAAGCTTTCATATAATTCATTAAGAATACAAGGATTATCAATTTAAGACCCACGGTCATGCTCGACATCAACGTATAGATATCCGTCACCATGCCTATACGTCGTACTCGACACAAAACAAATAGAAAATATGACTCAACTCCTAATCCCTTAAGCTAAGGTTAGACCGAACACTTACCTCAAGCTTCCACGACCAATTCAATCCACAACAACCGCTTTCCCTCTTGAATTCGGCTCCAAATCAATCAAATCTATACAATAATGGCTTCAATACATCAATAAATGCTAAACAATGCGAACCCAATACCTAATTATAGCTTTCCAAGCATTCTTCCAAAAACTTCAAAAATCGACCCCGAGCCCGCTTGGTCGAAACACGAGGTTCGGACCAAAATGAAATCCCTCATTCACCCATGAGCCCGAATATATGATTTGTTTTCAAATTCGACCCCAAAACAAGGTCTAAATCAAGAAAAATCAAAAAGCCCTAACCCTACCCATTTCTCTAATTTCTACCCTTAATTACATATTTTAGGCTTTGGAATTCATTAGATGTTGAAGAAAATGGAAGGAAACAAACAAGGATTACTAACCCAAGAAGTCTTTGGTGAAGGATAGCTTCAATGGACGCCTAAGGACCTTGGAGAAGAAGGAGTTCGTGAATGTTTATGAAAATCCCGCAATAACACTGTTCTGGAATTAAAAATATAACTGGGGGAAATTGCCCTTCGCGTTCGCGACAGGCTGCTTACGGTCGCGAAGGGTAGCACTTACTGACCATCGCGTTCGCGAGCTGGAGAATGCGAACGCGTAGAGTCAAAGGCTGGGGTCCAGAAATTTGTTCTATGGGAACGCGTGGGCTGCCACGCGAACGCAATGAGGAAACAATGCAAGGCTACGCGAACGCGGTCACATGAAAGCGAACGCAAAGAGGAAAAGAAAACTGAGCCCTCAGGGTCAAATAACCCTACGCGAACGCGTGGGCTGGGGCGAAAGCGAAGAAGGGGAAAACTAAAGCATCACGAATGCGGGAGGAACAACGCGAACGCGAAGAAGAAATGGGGCCTGCAACAGCTGAAGCAAAATCTACAATTTTTCTAAGTCCAAAATCATCCCAAAACACTCCCGAGCCCTTGGGGCTCCTAACCAAACACATGCACTAACTCAAAAATATCGTACGAACTTAACCGTGCGATCAAATCGTCAAAAGAACATCAAAAACAACGAATCAACTCTCAAAATCAATAGTTTTTTTCTCAAACTTCATTAACTTTCAATTTTAGAAATTTAAGTCCGAAACACGTCAAACGACGTCCGATTTTAACCAAATTTTACAGAAATATCTTAAATCACATATAAGACATGTACCGGGCGCCGGAACCAAAATACGGGCCTGATACTAACACGTCCTAATCAATTTTCATTTCAATTTTCCCTTAAGAATTTCAGAAAAACAATTTTTCTCAAAAATTCATTTCTCGGGCTTGGTACCTCGGAATTCGATTTCGGGCATACGCCCAAGTCCGATATTTTCCTACGGACCCTCCGAGATCATCAAATTACGGTTCCGGGTTCGTTTACCTAAAATGTTGACCGTAGTCAAATTTATTCATTTTAATATCAAAACTTAGAATTTTTCACACAATTTTACATTTAAGCTTTCCGACTACGTGCCCGGACTGTGCACGCAAAATGAGACGACTATAAATGAGGTTTTCAAGGCCTCAAAATCACAGAATGTGTAAGAAAATAGGTGATGACCCTTTGGATCGTCACATAGAAGAAGATCTGTACTTGTAGGGATAAATTTGCAGCTGGTTTTTGAATAATGGATGGCTCAAATAGGGGGAAAATATACGGTGAAAAGTGGATACCCATGGAATATGGGAGAAGCAGAGAAACAACCATGGTATCGAGGGGTATGGGGGTCAGATGAATGTGCCAAAACACAGCTTTACTAGCTGGCTTGCCATGCGTAGGAAGCTACTAACTAAGGATCGACTGCCAAAGCTGAAGATGAGCCAGGATGGTGAATGTATGATATGTGGGAACCAAAGAAAAATAGTAGAACACCTGTTCTTTGGGTGCTAATTTTCAGAGGAATGCCTAAAAAGGCCGCTGATATAGATGTAGAGAAGGACAACAAAACATGATCTAAAGGGTATATGGAGAAGAATACCTTGTGGAATCCATGGGAAGAAATGCATAGAGTTTTCTACAGCAGTGATCGCAGCACTAATATACAAGATATGATGGGCTAAAAATGAAGCGTTATGGAATCAAAGGGTACCTAAACCAAGAAGCATATGTGTACAAATACAGCAAGAATGTAAGGCTAGAATAGTACCCATGTTAAACAAAAAATATAGTAGAAAGGAGAGAGAATGGATAGATAAATTGTATAGGAAATTTTGAAAAAGAGTAAAGGAGAGTATAGGAAAGATATAGAAAGATAGAGGAAGATAAGGGGGAATGAGGGAAAAATTGTAAAGAGCTTTGTTTATTTGTGAATAAAATCTTTCTGTTTCATCTAAACTTAAGAGGATCAGGATCCTGAACCATAAGCTTGAAATCCTGGCTCTGCTTTTGCTCGAAAGTCTAATCAAGGTTGCAACGATGTAGTATTATTTGTACACACTGCTTTTAGAAGTTTCTACAATTACTAATACGTCCACCTACGCAAGTAGGTACACAAGTTTTGGCTCCATGCTTGAACCATAAGATTCAAAGAAAACGATTAACTTTCTGTTTGGTGCGGACAATTATTATGAGAACTTCATTGCAAATAATTAACTTTCTCATTTTGAGATATATTTACCTGTTTGGCCAAACTTTTGGAAGCCGAAAGTGCCTATATTTTCAAAAGTACTTACTTTAGAAGTTAGACGTATTTTTGCCAAGTTTTTAGGGGAAAAACTAATTTTGACTTGTAGTAAAATCTTTTGTTCAGAATACACTTTTGGAACCTTGGTCAAGCATAAATTGTTGCTATAATATTAATAGAACTAATTTTCAAATTGATTAGCCAAACATAAACTGTTATTCTCCAAGAATCAGTGAAGAGATCAATATGGATACCGTGTCTTGTCTACATGCAATTGGTGACTACTTTGTTACGTTAAAAAAAGATGATGAAATATTTAAGTGTAGGTCCTCAGACATATTCCAGAACATATGGCAAGTAATTACCTAACAGTTCTTTTTTTGTTTTTAATTTAGAAAGATCAGGAATTGCTGCTGTTATACCATACAACCAAAATCATGACGACGGTTTCTGAATCCAAGTTGAGGTCGAAGCTTTTGATTGACACTAAGACTCAAAGAATTGTGTATGCTGAGGCTGGAAAAGATTATGTTGATTTCCTCTTTAAAATTTTGGTATGGCCAGTGGGCAATGTGATTAGACTTCTTAAGGAGAAAGGAGTGGGCGAATGTTTGTCTAACCTCTACGATTAGCGACAGATTAGCAAGAAAATTTTGCTAGCTACAAGCGTTTTAGCGACAACGTTCGTAGCTAATTCTAGGTTTTTTTTGTAATGGCAGTTATGCCGGCGTTTATTATACTAATGACCCTAGGGCTGTCTGTCTGGCTAAATGTGGGTACAACCACTACTAGAATTTTGGTAAAAAGCGACCAAAGTTGGTCTATCAACAAAAACGATCAAATTTGGTCGCTAAACTGGTGAAAATAATAAAATAATAATTTTAAATACATTAGCGACCAAGTTTGGTCGCTATTTGGTCGATAATTTCGTCAAACTGTTGACTGGACTGATCAGACTTGCTTGGTCAAAGAAATACTGAGATTAGTGACCAACGTTGGTCGCTAAAGGGGATCCACTTATAAATTTTTAATAATTATAATATTATTTTAAAAAAATATAAAATATAAATAAATATAATTTAAAATTAGCGACCAAAGTTGGTCGCTAATGAAAGAGTAAACAGATAGAGACCAACTTTGGTCTCTAAATTGGGACCCAGTTATAAAATTTTAATAATTATAATATTATTTTAAAAAAATTATAAAATATAAATAAATATAATTTAAAGTTAGCGACCAAAGTTGATCACTTAGTAAAATAGAGACCAACTTTGGTCTCTAATCTGGGTCCCAGTTCTAACGTTTAATAATAATATTATTATTTTAAATATTATATAAAATATAAATATATCTGATTTAAATTTAGCTACCAACTTTGGTCGCTAATTTAAAATTATGTATATTTAGCGACCAAAGTTGGTCGCTTTTCAGGTCAACATTGGTCAAAATTAAAAATAACTTTTGTATTTACTATCTAAATAATATAAATGTAAGCCGTTAACACTTTTGTAATACAAGGGATGAATAGACTAAAATTGTCATGACCCCAGTTCACCCTCCACGAACATGTCGTGATGGCACCTAGTTCCGACAACTAGGTAAGCCTAACAATGCGAAAATTCAATATAATTTGCGGAAATAATTAACTAAAACTGAACATATGTAAAATAATAGCTGCATATAAGGCCGCTCGGCCTATACAACTCAAAATAAATGCGGAAGTCTACAACTCAATCCCAAAACCCGAAAACTCACGGGAACCACAGGCTAACAGAAACATAGTACGCTGCTCTAACTCCAGAATATCTAAACAACTGAGAGAAAGGAATAAGCTAAATACTAAAGTTGGAACAGAATAGACGCGGCAGATATACCTCAAAGTCTCCGTGTATCTCCTCGCCTCAAGGATAGTGCGCTGAGTAGAGGTACCTAGATAATCTGCACATAAAAAACATGCACAGGAAGGGCATGAGTACACCACAGCGGTACTCAGTAAGTGCCAAGCCTAACCTCGGTTGGGTAGTGACGAGGAAGGTCAGGGCCCTACTGAGATAAGCATAATATATGATAGGATAAGGAAAAATAGTACATCTAAAGTCTATAACGAGAATCCGAATAGGATAAATAAGGAATGCAATACTAGAAGGCAGAAGCAAAACAATATCAGGGATGCTACTCACAACAAGAAATAATAGCCGGGATCTCTTAGTATCCTGAGGATCTCTTGGTATCCTCATCATACACATTAGGGATCTTTTGGTATCCCGAGGATCTCTTGGTATCCTTATCATATACACAAGGAGATCTCTTGGTATCCCGAGGATCTCTTGGTATCCTCAAATCTTACATTTTTATGTGCCAGGGATCTCTTGGTATCCGCATCTCAGTCCAGAACATAATCAGTACAGGGAGATCTCCCGGGATGCCGTCCTGTAGTTCCAAATTAAAACACATAATGATAGCCCAACACAAGTAATGGAAAAGCATAGCCTAACATGCTTCACGTAATACAACCAAGACAGTTTAAGCACTTAAGCAAATACGTCAAATAAACATGCTTCTCTAAACTAGCATAGGATAAACTTGCAATTTAAAATAAACAGATAAGCAGGAAGAACTCAACTTTTTTAATACTTCTAGTAAAAATGGATTTCCAACAATTAGCTCAAGTACGCGCTCGTCACCTCACGTACAAGGCATTCAATTACCAAATATCATATCCTAAGGGGAAAGGTCCCCCACACAAGGTTAGACAAGCCACTTACCTTGAACCGACTCAAAATCAACTAGAAATCACGCCCTTGCCACGAGTATCCGACTCCAAATGGCCCAAATCTATTCAATTCAATTACACATTGTAAATAACATCGCAAACAACTGGTTTTGCTATTTAGTTCAAAGCTACGACGTGAAATTAGGTAAAATAACCAAAATGCCCTTCAGGCCAACGTCTCGGAATCGAATAATTTTTACATTTTCAGACCCCTCGTACTCTCACGAGTCTAACCATATAAAAATCTCTCAAATCGAAGGTCAAACACCCACTCAAAACCCAATAGTTTAGCCTATGAAGTTTTACCCAATTTATTCCAATTTTTTGATCCCAAATTTGAATTTTAATGATGGATTTAACTACAAAATGATGAAATATAACTAGAAGGGATTAAGGAAATGTTACCCAATAATCTTCTCTTCAAAACCCTTTGAAAATCGCCCTTCCCCGAGCTCAATTTGATTTTTCTAACTTATGAAATCAAACCCTCGAATTTTCTATATCAGAACAGGCATTTCCGCTTCTGCGGACAAGGGACGGCATCTGCGGAAAACGAGCCACTTCTGTGACTTTCACTAAAAATGCAACGTTCACTTCTGCGGTCCAACTACCGCTTATGCGGATTTCTTACCGTTTTTGCGGTTTCAAACAAAAACCCAAGGGCCGCATCTACGACTATTATCTCGCAAGTGCGTAACCGCTTCTGCGGTTAAACTTCCGCACCTGTGAAAACTGAAGAAACACTCGAATTTTGCTCCTACGATGGACAGGCCGCTTCTGTGACTCCGCACCTGCGGAACCAAACCGCAGGTGCAGTTATGACAGGTACCAACAGTCTTCAGCAATTCTTCAACTTCAAAAACCTTCCGTTAACCATCCGAATTCATCCCGAGGCCCCTTAACCTTAACCAAAAGCACCAATAGCACCTAATACCTCATTCAAACTTGTACCGATCCTTAAACAACCTAAAACAATACCAAAAACTCGAATTAACCAAGGATTTAAGCCTAAGAACTTCAAATTTTATCAAAACACGCTTTCGATCAAAAACCTAACTAAAACACGTCCGAATGACCTGAAATTTTGCACACACGTCCCAAATGACATGACGAAGCTACTGCAACTTCCGAAATTCCAATCTGACCCTCAGATCAAAAACTCACTATCGGACCGGAAACTTCAAAAATTCAAACTTCGGCATTTCAAGCCTAAATGAGCTACGGACTTCCAAAATACATTCCGAACACGCTCCCAACCACGAAATCACCTAACGGAGCTAACAAAACCATTAGATTTCCATTCCGAGGTCGTCTTCACACTGTTCTAACTACGGACCACTTTTCAACACTTAAACTCTCATTTAGGAACTAAGTGTCCCAAAACTCTCTGAAACCCAACATCGAACATCCCGGCAAACCAGAATAGCAAAAATGAAGTTAAGGGAAGTAGTTAATAGGGGATCGGGGCATAAATTCTTAAGATGACCGGCCGGGTCGTCACATCCTCCTACACTTAAACATTCATTCGTCCTCGAACGAGCATAGAGAACATACCTGAAGTAGTGAAAAGATGAGGGTAACTGTTGCGCATATCCTGCTCGGTCTCCCAAGTCGCCTCCTCGGCTGGATGGCCCCGCCACTGAACCTTCACTGAAGCTATGTTCTTTGACCTCAACTTTCTGATCTGCCTGTCCAATATAGCCACTGGCTCCTTAACGTAAGATAGATTCTTGCCCAACTGGACTGAACCGAAATCCAACACGTGCGACAGGTTACCGTGATACCTCCGGAGCATCGAAACATGAAATACCGGATGAAATCTGGCCAAACTGGGAGGTAAGGTGAGCTCATAAGCAACCTCCCTAACTCGCCTCAAGATCTCAAAAGGGCCAATAAACCTTGGACTCAACTTTCCTTTCTTTCAAAACCTCATGACACCTTTCATAGGCGAAACCCGAAGCAGAACCCGCTCACCAACCATATATGAAACATCACGAACCTTCATGTCCGCGTAACTCTTATGTCTGGACTGGGCTGTACGGAGTCTATCCTGAATCATCTTAACCTTCTCCAATGCATCCTAAACCAACTCTGTGCCCAATAGCCTGGCCTCACCCGACTCAAACCAGCCCACCGGAGATCTATACCTCCGACCATATAAAGCCTCATACGGCGCCATCTGAATGCTGGAATGATAATTGTTGTTGTAAGCAAACTCCGCCAATGGCAAGAAATGATCCCAAGACCCTCCAAACTAATCACACACGCACGGAGCATATCCTCAAGAATTCGAATAGTGCGCTCGGACTGTCCGTCCGCCTGGGGGTAAAATGTTGTGCTCAACTCCACCCGAGTGCCTAACTCATGCTGCACGGCTCTCCAGAACCGCAATGTAAACTGGATACCTCTGTCTGAAATAATAGAAACTGGAATACCATGCAAACGGACGATCTCCCAGATATAAATCTCCGCCAACCGCTCCGAATAATAAGTGGTACACACAGGAATAAAATGAGCGGACTTGGTCAGTCGATCCATAATGACCCAAATGGCATCAAACTTCTTCAAAGTCCATGGGAGCCCCGATACAAAGTACATGGTGATGCGCTCCTATTTCCACTCCGGGATCTCTATCTGCTGAAGTAACCCACCCAGGCGGTGGTGCTCATACTTTACCTGCTGGCAGTTCAGGTATATAGACATATAACCAACTATATCTTTCTTCATCCGCCTCCACAAATAGTGCTGCCTCAAGTCCTGATACATCTTTGCGATACCCGGATGGATGGAATACCGCGAACTATGGGCCTCTGCTAGAATCAACTCTCAAAGACCATCAACATTGGGCACACAAATCTAGCCCTGCATCCTCAATACCCCGTCATATCCAATGGTCACATCTCTGGCATCTCCACGCTGAACCTTGTCCTGAAGGACAAGCAAATAAGGGTCATCATACTGCCGCTCCCGAATACGATCAAATAGGGAAGACCGGGAAACCACACATGCTAGAACCCGACTGGGCTCCGAAAGATCCAATCTCACAAATTGGCTGGCTAAGGCCTGAACATCCATTGCCATAAGCCTCTCTGAAGCTGGTAAATATGCCAAACTACCCAAACTCTCCGCCACCACATTGGCCTTGCCAGGGTGATACAGAATAGTAATGTCATAATCCTTCAGCAACTCTAACCACCTCCTCTGACGCATATTTAGATCCTTTTGCTTGAGTAAGTGCTGCAAGCTCCGGTGGTCAGTATAGATCTCACAAGGCAAACCGTACAAATAATGACGCCAGATCTTCAAGGCATGAACAATGGCAGCTAACTCAAGGTCGTGGACATGGTAATTCTTTTCATGTATCTTCAACTGTCTGGATGCGTAGGAAATCACCCTACCGTCCTGCATCAACACCGCTCCAAAGGCCAATTCTCGAGGTATCACAATAGACAGTATAAGACCCCGAACCAGTAGGCAGCATCAAAATTGGGGCTGTAGTCAAAGCTGTCTTGAGCTTCTGAAAGCTTGCCTCACACTCCTCTATCCACTGAAATGGGACACCCTTCTGGGTCAATCTAGTCATAGGGGCCGCAATCGATGAAAATCCCTCCATGAAACGACGGTAGTAGCCCGCCAAACCAAGGAAACTGCAAATCTCTATAGCTGAGGACGGCCTGGTCCAACTCTGTATGGCCTCTACCTTCCTCGGATCCACCCAAATACCCTCACTCGAAATCACGTGGCCTAAGAATGCCACAGAATTCAGCCAAAACTCACATTTTGAGAATTTTGCATATAACCTCTTCTCCCTCAAGGCCTGAAGCATGGTCCTCAAGTGCTGCTCATGATCTTCCCGACTCAAGGAATACACTAGAATATCATCAATAAAAACAATAACGAATGAGTCAAGATATGGCCTGAATACACCATGCATCAAGTGCATGAAAGCTGTTGGGGCATTGGTCAGCCCAAATGACATAACAAGGAACTCATAGTGACCATACCGAGTCCTGAAGGCAGTCTTCGGGATATCTGGCTCCCGAATCTTCAACTGATGGTAACCTGAGCGCAAGTCAATCTTAGAAAACACCTGTATGCCCTGAAGCTGGTCAAATAGATCATCAATACGAGGTAAAGGATAATGGTTCTTCACTGCAACTTTGTTCAACTGGAGATAATCAATACACGTACGCAGAGAACCATCCTTCTTCTTCACAAACAAGACAAGAGCACCCTACGGTGAAACATTGGGTCGAATAAAACCCTTACCAAGTAATTCCTGCAACTGATCCTTCAACTCCTTCAACTCAGGAGGAGCCATGCGATACGGAGGAATGGAAATGTTCAGAGCGCCTGGCAACAGATCAATGACAAAATCAATGTCCCTATCGGGCGGCATGCACGGAAGATCAGCTAGAAAACATCGGGATAATCCTGTACCACTGGAACTGAATCAACAGAAGGGGTATCAACACTGACATCTCTCACATAAGCTAAATATGCAGCACACCCACCCCTTCTCAACCATACGCAAAGCTTTAAGAAAAGAGATAACTCTACTGGGAGTGTGATCTAAAGTACCACTCCACTCAATACACGGAATACCTGGCATAGCCAGCGTCACGGTCTTGGCATGACAATTAAGAATAGCAAAATGGGGTGACAACCAGTCCATGCCCAAAATAATGTCAAAATACACCATACCGAGTAATAAATCCGCCCTGGACTCAAAACCATGAATAGTAACCAAACATGACCGATAAATGTGGTCCACAACAAGAGAATCTTCCACCGGAGTAGAAACATAAACGGGGCACTCAAAGGATCCCGAGGCACACCCAAATACAAAGCAAAGTAAGAAGACACATAAGAATAAGTAGATCTCGAATCGAATAGAACCGATGCCTCTTTGTGACAAACCAGTATAATACCTGTTATGATGGAGTCGGAGGCAACAGTCTCAGTACGAGCAGGAATAGCATAATATCTAGCCCGGCCCCTCTCTCGAGGGCGACCTCTATCTCCCCGAACCCCGCCCCTAGCCGGCTGGGCAGGTGGGGTAGCAGGTGGAGCTGTGATCATGGACTGAGAGCTCTGCTGAGCGTGCTGTGGCTGAGAAGTCTGAGGGGGTGCACTCCTCCCAAGTCTAGGGAAATCCCTCACCACGTGGCGTGTATATCCACACTCAAAACAAGCTCTAGGAGGGCGCGGTGGCTGTGACTAGCTCGGGCTAGACTTGCTGGACTGACCTCTGAATGCACCCCGCGCAGGAGGCGCGCTAGAAACTGGAGGTGCATAGTAAGGCTCCTAAGGTATAGGTAAAACTTGAGCACTGCTGGCTGCTGGAAGAGCTGAATGAACGGGGCAACCCACATAACCCCTGCCATGATGACCTGCTGATGAGGTACGGGCACTAGAGTAGTGACCTAACTTCGAGACCTCTTGGCCTCCCTCTCCCCTCGCTCCCTGACGAGAATACCCTCAATCCTCCTAGCAATGCTCACTACCTGCTAATAAGGAATGTCCATCTCCAACTCTTGAGTCATACTAGATCTGATGGGTAGGATAAGACCCTCAATGAACCTGCAAACTCTCTCCCAAATTGTAGCAACCAAGGCCGGTGCATGCCTGGCCAATCTAGTATAACGGATAGCATACTCCGAAATGGTCATAGCACCCTGGCGCAAATGCTCAAACTCTGCGCGCCATGCATCTCTGAGACTCTGGGGAACAAACTCTCTTATAAACATATCCGAGAACTGGGTCCAAGTCAGTAAAGGAGCCTTGACTGGACTGTCTATCTCATAAGTGCGTCACTAATCATAGGCGGCTCCCCGAAGCTGAAAAGCAGTGAAAGAAACCCCGCTGGACTCCATTATACCCATAGTGGAAAAAATACGATTACACTCCTCTAGAAATCCCAAGGCATCGTCTGCTGCTAACCCACTGAACACTGGGGGATCATACTTCTTGAACCTTTCAAGTTTATGCTGCTCGTCCTCTGAAGCAGCTGACCCATCCTTAGGCTGAACTGGTGCTGCAGGTGGTGCAGGAATAATCTCAGGAGCCTGCTCAACCTGCACTCACTGCTCAGGTGTGCGGACGGCGGGAGTCTGTGCTCCTCCCCTGGCCTGGGATATGGCTGCAGCAAGGGGAAGCAACCCTGCCTGAGCTAAGGTGGTGTACATGCTCACGAACTGAGCCAAAGTCTCTTAGAGCGCTGGAGTAGTAGTGGCAGTAGTAGGTGTACCAGGTGCCTGGGCTCCGGCTGGATCTGCTGGTGGTACCTCGGCGCAGCTCACGTAGGTGCTCTGGCTGCATGTCACGACCCAATTCCCAAACCCGATCGTGATGCGCCTCTTGTGAAGACAAGGCCAGCCAACAGGACATCAACACTTCTTTAATAGTCACTTAGCATGAATAAGTCTAAAACATTAATAAAATTATCATAAGCAAGGAAGAAAAGTGATAAAACAGGGAACCATCCCGACACAGCCCGAAATCGGGGTGCCACAAGTCATGAGCTACTACAGAGTTTAAATTAAGTCTACAAAATGTAAAGTCTGAAACAATTGTCCAAAGGAAAATCCAAAGATATGAAATAGGAGAGATAAGGGCTGCGGACATCAACAACTACCTCGTCACTCCGACTAGCCTCCTGATCTGGGAAAAATCAGTGCTCAGGGGTAGACTCCACAATGCCTGTATCTGCACACATGGTGCAGGGAGTAATGTGAGTACTCCGACCTAGTGAGTAACAACAATAAATAATATCTGAAAGTAAGAAAGCACATAACAACACAAGGCAGTTCTATATCAGGCAGTAAAAACAGTAAATCCGTAGAACAGAACAATATAAAAGTGAAATTTCCTTTTTAAAGTAAACTAGTAAATCAGATAAGATATCAAATAAATAGTGGTTAGAAATCTGCCCTTCGGGCCCAATATCAATCGTTCAGAAGCATTATCAGCCCCTCGGGCTCAGTATCACATCACTCAGATCAGTATCATCCCCTCGGGCTCAGTATCACATCACATGGGTACCCGCGCTCACTGGGGGTGTACAGACTCCGGGAGGGGCCCCTTACGACCCAAGCGCAATATCAAGCCACCTCGTGGCATATAAAACAAGGCCTGAAAGCCTTCTCACATCACACTCGAGGCCTGAAAGCCTCCTCACATATCACTCGAGGCCTAAAAGCCTCCTCACAATACACTCGAGGCCTGAAAGCCTCCTCATATATCACTCGAGGCCTGAAAGCCTCCCCACCTCATGCTCAAGGCCTGAAAGCCTCACTCAGTCTAGAAAATATCATAAGATTAATAAAATAATAAATTCTCAGCCCAAAACATCAGTGAAATATCATTTAAAGTCTCAAAAATTCATTTAAAGTGGCTAAGTTTGCAAAACAGTACTATCATTAGGACTGAGTTCAAATAACGTGCCAAAATAGTGAGGAAATAGAGATAACAATCCCTGAAGGATTCAAATAGTTGGCTTTAAGCCCAAAACATGGCAATAAAAACAAATCACTTAGTCAAAACGCGGTAAAATATCAAACGGGACGGACCAAGTCACAATCCTCAGTAGTAAACAACCCCGCGCTCGCTATTAAGCGCGCATTTCACCTCAATACAGCACTACGTTGTGCAAATCCGGGGTTTCAAACCCTCAGGATATCATTTAAATCATTACTCGCCTCAAGCCGGCCAAAATCCTAGCTCGCTATGCACTTGCCTCGCAAATCAACCTCCTCGAGCGTCGAATCTGATCAAAACCACAAGGAATACGTTACAATAGGCTAAGGGAATACAACCCAATCGAAAAGACTCGAAAAATATCGAAAATAACGAAGTTGGCAAAACCCGAGCCCCGGGCCCACTTTTCTAAAAATAAAAAAATTCATATCACCGGATTCCTTATCTCGCCATGAGTCTATACATATCAAATTTACCAAAATCGGCGTCCATTTGACCCTTCAAATTCTATTTTTAAATCACCAAATTCCCAAGCCCTAGCTTTACCCTATTTTGATGAATTTCAACCAATTTCCACGTTAAATCTATCATAATTTCAGGTATTTAGGCCAAGGAACTTACCTCCAATCACACCTAGTCGAAATCCCCCTTCAATTCCGTCCAAGAGCTCTCAAGCTTGCTTAAAAATGGTGGAAATAGACTAAGCTTCGCGGAACAAAATGAACATTAAAACCCTTCTGATAACAGGCATTTCCGCTTCTGCGGTCCCTACTTTCGCATCCGTGATACCGCTTCTGCGGACCCTCGCTTAAAAAGATAGACCACTTCTGCGGTCACCTTCCACATCTGTGGACACCGCATGTGCAATCAAACTTCTGCATCTGCGGAAAACACCTGACTTTACCCATTCGCTTCTGTGACTCAACAACCGCTCTGTGGTTCTTTCCTTCATAGACCAACACCGCACCTGCAACCTCTTCCTCCGCACCTACGTAACCGCATCTGCGGTTCCTTTCCGCAGATGCGGAAATACCAGATACCAGCTAAAACCTGTTATTTCCCAACTCCAAATTTCATCCCGTTAGCCATCCTAAATCACCCCGAGGCCCCCGGGACATCAACCAAAAGTGCCAACCCATCCTAAAAAACCATTCAAACTTTCTCCAATCATCAAAACACTACAAATAACACCAAAACCATCAAATTATATCGGATTCAAGCCTAAGTTCTTCCAAAACTTCCGAATTATGCATTTGATCAAAAACCGACAAAAACACCTCCGATCGATCTGAAATTTTGCACACACATCCAAAATCACCTAATGAAGCTACATCAACTCCCGGAATTCCATTCTGACCCTCGGATCAAAATCCCAACTACCAATCGGAATTTGCCAAAATACTAACTTTGCCAATTCAAGCCTAATTCTACACCGGACTTCCAAAATTAATTCCGATCACACTCATAAGTCACAAATCATCCCCCAAAGCTAACCGAATCACCGGAAATCACATACGAGCCCTCTAACTCAATAGTCAACATCCGGTTGACTTTTTCAAAACAAGCCTTCCTTAAAGAGACTAAGTGTCTCATTTCCATCCAAAACCAATCCAAATCAACTCATTCCCCCGAGACCCTTATAATAAGACATAAGGAAGAAGAAAATGGGGTAAACGGGGTGGTAACTCACGTGACGATAGGTCGGGTCGTCACATCCTCCCCAACTAAAACAAATGCTCGTCCTCGAGCGGGTCAAGAAACATACCTGAAGCCATAAACAGGCGAGGATATCTGCTCTGCATCTCCCGCTCGATCTCCCACCTAGACTCCTCCACGGGCCGACCTCTCCACTGCACGTTTACCGAAGCTATATCCTTTGATCTTAATTTTTGAAGCTAACGACCCAAAATAGCCACTGGCTCCACATCATAGGTCAAGTCATCATCCAACTGAACAGTACTGAAGTCCAAAACATGGGATGGGTCCCCAACATACTTTCAGAGCATAGATACATGAAACACCGGATGCACGCCCGACAAGCTGGGTGGCAAGGCAAGCTCATAAGCCACCTCCCCAATCCTCTTAAGTACCTCAAAATACCCAATAAACTGCGGACTCATCTTTCCTTTCTTTCCAAACCGCATAACACCCTTCATGGGCGAAACCTTCAACAAGGCCTTCTCACCTACCATATATGACACATCCCGAACCTTTCGGTCCGCATAACTCTTCTGACGCGACTGTGCCATATGAAGCCTCTCCTGAATCAGCTTCACCTTCTCTAAGGCTTCCTGAACCATCTCTGTCCCCAATAACCTAGCCTTGTCAGTCTTGAACCATCCAACAAGAAATCTACACCGCCTCCCATACAACGCCTCATACGGAGCCATCTCAATGCTCGACTGATAATTGTTGTTGTAGGCAAACTCTGCAAGCGGCAAAAACTCATCCAAAGAACCCCCAAAATCAATGACACAGGAACGCAACATGTCCTGCAGTATCTGAACAGTATGCTTGGATTATCCCTCCGTCTGAGGATGAAATGCTGCGCTCAACTCTACCTGTGTACCTAACTCTCGCTGAAATGTCCTCCAAAACTGAGAAGTGAACTAAGTACCCCTATCTGAGATAATAGACACTAGAACCCCATGCAATCAGACAATCTCCCGAATAAAAATCACTACCAGCCGCTCCAAAAAATAGGTAGTACATATCGGAATGAAGTGCGCGGACTTGGTCAGCCTGTTCATAATCACCCAAATCGAATCGAACTTCTTCAAAGTCTGAGGGAGACCACTCACAAAATCCATAGTAATCCTCTCCCACTTCCACTCTGGAATAATCATCTGCTGAAGTACACCACCCGGCCTCTGATGCTCGTACTTTACCTGCTGACAGTTGAGATACCGAGCCACAAACCCTACTATATCCTTTTTCATCCTTCTCCACCAGTAGTGCTGCCTCAAATCCTGATACATCTTTATGGCACCCGGATGGATGGAATACTGTGAGCTGTGGGCCTCCTCTAATATCATCTCCCAAAGCCCATCCATATTGGGCACGCAAATTCGGCCCTACACCCTCAATACGCCATCATAATCAATAGTCACATCCCTGGCATCATCATGCTGAACCATGTCCTTAAGGACAAGCAAATGTGGATCATCATACTGGCGCTCTCTGATGCGATCATATAAGGAAGATCGAGAAACCACACAAGCTAACACCCGACTGGGCTCCGAAATATCTAGTCTCACCAACCGATTGGACAAAGCCTGAAAATCAACTGCAAAGGGCCTCTCCCTAACTGGAATGTATGCCAAGCTCCCCATACTAACTGCCTTTCGGCTCAAAGCATCATCCACTACATTGGCCTTCCCTGGGTGATACAGAATGGTAATATCATAGTCCTTAAGCAACTCTAGCCATCTCCGCTGCCTCAGATTGAGGTCCTTCTGCTTGAACAGGTGATGAAGACTACGGTGATTGGTGAATACCTCACAAGATACACCATACAAATAGTGCCTCCAAATCTTCAAAGCATGAACTATAGCAGCCAACTCCAAATCATGTACAGGGTAGTTCTTCTCGTGGGGCTTCAACTGACGAGAAGAATAAGCATTAACTCTACCCTCCTACATCAACACACATCCGATCCCAACTCTTGATGCATCACAATATACGGTATAAGAACCTGCGGCTGAGGGCAAAACCAATACTGGAGCCGTGGTCAAGGCTGTCTTGAGCTTCTGAAAGCTCTCCTCGCACTCGTCCAACCATACAAATGGAGCACCCTTCTGAGTCAACTTGGTCAAGGGTGATGCAATAGAGAAAAATCCCTAAACAAACTGGCGATAATAACCCGCCAACCCAAGGAAACTACGAATCTCTGTGGCTGAGGTCGGTCTAGGCCAACTCTGCACCACCTCTATCTTCTTGGGGTCGACCTGAATACCCTCGCTAGACACCAAGTGTCCTAAGAAAGCCACTGACCCAAGCCAAAACTCACACTTGGAGAACTTTGCATAAAGCTTCTCCTCCCTCAATCTCTGTAATACCACTCGCAAATGCTGTGCGTGCTCCTCCTGGCTATGCGAGTACACCAATATATCATCAATAAAAACAATCACGAACGAATCCAGATACGGCCAAAATACACTATTCATCAGATGCATGAACGCGGTTGGGGCATTGGTCAACCCAAAGGACATAACAAGAAACTCATAGTGCCCATATATAGTCCTAAAAGCAGTCTTCATAATATCTAAATCCTTGATCTTCAGCTGGTGATAGCCTGAACAGAGATCAATCTTGGAGAATACCCTCGCCCCCTGGAGCTGGTCAAACAAATCATCAATGCGAGGCAGAGGATATTTGTTCTTCACTGTTACTTTGTTCAATTGTCTGTAGTCAATGCACATTCTCATTGTGCCATCTTTCTTTTTCACAAATAGAACCGGTGCACCCCACGGCGACACACTAGGCCAAATGAACCCCTTATCTAGGAGTTCCTAAAGCTGATCAGCCCGATCCATATCTCGCTGTGGTGTGCAGCCCGATCCACATGGGTAGTCCAGAATCATATAAGCCCCTCAGGCACAATAATATATAAATATTCAGCCCAAACTTCATTAGAAATATTATTTAAGTTCCAAGTTTTGAGAAAAATGGCTCATTTTATAAAACAGTATTAAATATTAGGACTGAGTTCGATTGTATGAAAATATGGTAAGAAACCAGTAATAGCAATCCCTAAAGGATTCAATCAGTTGATCCAACAAGAAAAGGCCGCAATACTACCGTGAAGAGAGTCTATCGTTTCGAGTGTTTGGATTATGTGGTATATCATATGGCTGTACCTGAGGTTGCAGGTATGGGTTATTATAGCTGGTTCGGGCTTATTCTGAGTATAGATGTGAGGTTCTGATCTTGTGTATGATTTCGGAAAGTGCAATGTGGTTCTATGGTTTATGGACTAGATAGATTGTGAAATTTTAGCTATGTTGTGTTATCGGACCTATGCAAGATAGGGTGACATGGTATCATCCCCGGTTATATGCTTGGTAAGGTCATTCAGCTATTGGTTGTCTTTTAAGAAAACTCTGGGTACACTCGAGGATAAGCGTTTGTTTAAGTTGGGGAGGATGTGACGACCCGACCCGTCATCTCATGAGAACCACTCTGTTTTCCCCATTTCCTACTTTTTTATGCTTCATTATCAGTGTCTTGTGTGAACGAGTTGAATTGGGTTGATTTTTGGTAGGAAATGAGACACTTAGTCTCTTTAAGGAAGGCTTGTTTTGTAAAAGATAACCGGATGTTGACCTATGAGTTAGAGGGCTCGGATGTGGATTCCGATGATTCGTTTAGCTTCAGGAGGTGATTTGTGACTTAGGAGCACGATCGGAATTGATTTTGGAGGTCCAGTGTAGAATTAGGCTTGAATTGGCAAAGTTAGTATTTTGGCGAATTCCGGTTGATGGGTGAGATTTTGATCCAAGGGTCGGAATGGAATTCCAAGAGTTGTTGTAGCTTCGTTGGGTGATTTTGGATCGTGTGTATGTGGTTAGAGGCTGTGTTTTCATTGGAAAATGCCACAGGTTGCGTGGCGGAGTGTGTCAGATTATATTCTAGCAGAGTGGTTGTATTTCAAAGACCAACGGACGGCTGGGAAGGATTGCTTTTCTTAATTGGGCCTTCGTGGCGGATGTCAGTGCAGAGGTTTCTACCATTGATTCAGTTCCGGTATTAAGGGACTTTTTGAATGCGTTTCTTGTGGCCTGGCATGTTCCGGTACAAATAGCAAAAATCCGACGCACTCCGCCACGCAACCTCGCCCGGCAACATGCTAGGCCACAAGAAACGCATCCGAAATGTCCCTTAATACCGGAACTGAATCAATGGTAGAAACCTTTGCACTGACATCCGCCACGAAGGCCCAATTAAGAAAAGCAATCCTTCCCAGCCGTCCGCTGGTCTTTGAAATACAGCCACTCTGCTAGAATATAATCTGACGCACTCCGCCACGCAACCTGTGGAATTTTCCAATGAAAAACCCAGCCTCTAACCACATACACACGATCCAAAATCACCCAACGAAACTACAGCAACTCTTGGAATTCCATTCCGACCCTTGGATCAAAATCTCACCCATCAACCGGAATTTGCCAAAATACTAACTTCGCCAATTCAAGCCTAATTCTACACCGGACCTCCAAAATCAATTCCGATCGCGCTCCTAAGTCACAAATCACCTCCCAAAGCTAACCGAATTGTCGAAATCCACATCCGAGCCCTCTAACTCATAGGTCAACATTCGGTTAACTTTTCCAAAACAAGCCTACCTTAAAGAGACTAAGTGTCTCATTTCCTTCCAAAAATCAACCCAATTCAACTCGTTCTCACAAGACACTGATAATGAAGCATAATGAAGCAGGAAATGGGGGAAACGGAGCGGTTCTCATAAGACGACATGTCGGGTCCTCACATGATCCTTTAGTTCTTTCAACTCTGCTGGTGCCATACGATATGGAGGAATGGAAATGGGCTGAGTGCCGGGCACCAGGTCAATACTAAAATCAATGCCCCTGTCCGGTGGCATGCCCGACAGGTCTGCAGGAAACACATCGGGAAACTCCCTCACAACTGGGACCGAATCAATGCTAGGAGTCTCAGATCCAACATCCCTCACAAAAGCCAAATATGATAGACAACCCTTCCCAACCATACGCTGGGCCTTTAGGAAAGAAATCACCCTGCTAGGTACATAGTCAGTCACACTACGCCACTCGATCCTTGGAACACCCGGTATAGCCAGAGTGACTGTCTTAGCATGACAATCCAGAATAGCATGACACGGAGATAACCAGTCCATGCCCAAAATGACATCAAAATCTACCATGCTCAATAGCAATAGATCAACTCGGGTCTCCAGGCCCCTAACAGTCACCAAACACGACCGATATACATGGTCTACAACAATAGTATCACCCACCGGGGTAGATACATGAACAGGTAAGGCAAGACACCCTCGGGTCGTACCTAAATGATGAGCAAAATATGAAGACACATAAGAATAGGTGGAACCGGGATCAAATAAGATTGAGGCATCCCTGTGGCAGACTGAAATAATACCTATAATGATGGCATCTGAAGCACTGGCATCTGTCCTGCCCTGAAGAGCATAAAAGCGAGCCTGACCACCGCCCGATCGACCTCCCCCTTTGGGGCGACCCCTGGATGCCTGGCCCTCACCCCTAGCCGGCGGGGCAGGTACTGAAGAAACTGGACCAGAAGACGAGGGCTGACCCCTCTGTTGAGATGAGCTAGCAGCTAGACGAGGACACTACCTCCACATATGCCCAAACTCTCCGCACTCATAACAACACCCAAGTGCAGGAGAACGGGACTGAAGGGAACCCTGCGCGCCGGAGTGAATAGCTGACGCACTCGGCCTAGAAGAACCTTGAACAGATGGAGCTCGAGAGGAACCCTGTGCTGGAAGAGCACTGAGAGATGGCTGACTCTGCTGAAAACCCTGATGACCACGACCTGAGATGCCCCACGATACTCGGAACGGGCTGACTGAGCGGGCTTGAAAGAGCGACCCCTACCCTGCTGAGACTGGCCCCTCGAGTGAGCACCACTGAAACTGCCAGAACCTCGAGGCCTCTTGGCATCCCTCTTCTCCTGATCCTGGCAGCGAACTATCACGACAGAATCCCGACCAGGTCGTGATGGCGCCTTTCGTGAAGACAAGGCCAGCCAACTAACCCAAATCATCTATTTAACAGTCATTAAACATAATGAATAGAGAATACCACTTAATGGCATTAAAACTATCAATTACAACCCAACACAACCCGACAGAGGTGTCACAAGTCACGAGCATCTAAAGAAAACTGAACACCACTACAGGGCCAATAGTACATATAAAATAAAAACTGGAATTCAAAAGATGAAGTCCGGTGCCGCGAACGCTGGCGGTCACCTTGCTCTGCTACAATGGTAATACCTTCGATCAGCTAATAACCCGCTACTGGGTGAACAATACCTGCAACTGCACGCGAGGTGCAGGGAGTAAAATGAGTACTCTGACCCACTGAGTAATAAAAATAAATAACGACTGAAAGCATGAAATCTCATAAAGGCACAATTAACGCTATCTCAAGTAATAAAATCAATTATACCATAAACCATGGAGTATCAAATAAATCTCTTTTAAAGCAGTGAAGACAAATAAATTCAACAAGTAAGGAAAAATCAGTAACTTGCCCCTTGGGCTCAATATCAAACTCTCTCAGTATAGCATCAGCCCCACGAGCTCACTCCTAACTCACCAACACACAACATCATCCTCTCGAGCTCACTCCCAACTCACAAAACAACATAACATCGGCCTCTCGGGCCTACTCTTAACTCACCTGGGTACCCTATGCTCACTGGGGGTGTGTACAGACTCCGGAGGGGCTCCTACAACCCAAACACTATATCATAAGGCCTTAAAGCCTGTCACATCAACATAAGGCCTTAAAGCCTTCACACAACACACTCGAGGCCTGAAAGCCTCCTCACATCACTCAACATGTCCTCACATATGGCCCTCGACCTTAATCAGTCCACGAAATAATCATAAGCCCCTTGGGCATCAATAAAACAATGGTGCTCAGCTCAAAACAACATTATAAACATCATTTAAATCTCAAGTTGAGTATAAATGTAGCTGAGTTCAGGAAATAGTATAATTCAATTGGACTGAGTTCAAATAATATTTCAATTTTGAGGAAAAAATATAGTGATGGAAATTCACAAAGGATTTCAAATAACTGGCACGAAGCCCAAGTATGGCAATAATCCCAAATCATGGTGAAAAACAACAAGTCTTTATCAAATACGCAGTAAAATATCAACCGGGATGGACCAAGTAATAATCCCCAATAGTTAATGACCTCGCGCTCGTCATACAACACGTGTCTTTTCTCAACATAGCAGTATGTTGTGCAATCTGGGGTTTCAAACCCTCAGGACATCATTTAAAATCATTACTCACCTCAAGACGGGCAAAAGTCTACTCCCCGATGCCCTTTCCTTTCGAATCGACTTCCTCGCGCGTCGAATCTGGCCAAATCCACAACGAATACATTACAATAGGCTAGGGGAATATAACCCAATCGAAAAGACTCGAAAAATATCAAAAATCATGAAATTTGCAAAAACCCGAGCCCCGGGCCCACATCTCGAAATCCAAATTTTTTTTACATCAATGCGATTCTTATCTCGCCACGAGTCCATACCTACCAAATTCATAAAAATCGGAGTCCATTTGACCCCTCAAATCACTAGTTTAAACTCTTTCAAATTTCAAGCCCTAACCTCCATTTTTAACCTTAATTCCCTTGGATTTTCAGTGTTAATCCATGTTTTTACACCATAAAACATAATCTAACACCAAGAATCCATACCTGATGAAAACTCTCGAAACCCTCTTCAAAATCGTCCAAAAATCGCCTAAGTCCAAAGTCCCAAATGTTTTCTCCTTCAAAATTTGTGAAGGGGACTTAATATTGTTCTGCCCAGTCATTTTCGCTTATGCGGTCCATGCACCGCACCTGCGGCTTCCGCTTTTGCGGTGAAAACACCGCTTGTGCGGTTCAACTTAAAAATCCCAAGGCCACTTATGCGGTCCAAAACTGCATCTGCGGTGACCGCTTATGCGGAACCAAGTCCGCTTTTGCGGAATTGCCCAGGCCTTCAAGGCCCGCTTCTGCGACCTCCCGCACCGCATCTGCGGAACCGCTTATGTGGTCCCTTTTCTGCAGATGCGGAAATACCAGGTACCGGAAGTTCAAAACATGCCAAAACTCCAAAACTCTCCGTTTAACCACCCGAATTCACCCCGAGGCCCCCGGGACCTCAACCAAAAGCACAGACATGATCCTTTGCCTTATTCAAACTTGCTCGAATCATCAAAATGCTACCGCTAACATCAAAATCATCAAATTTCACCAAATCAAAGCCTAAGTTCTTCAAGAACTTCCGAAATGCACTTTCGATCAAAAACCCGACCAAACGATGTCCGAATGACCTGAAAATTTGTACACATATCCAAAATCACCCAACGAAGCTACAACAGCTCTCGGAATTCCATTCCGATCCTCGGATCAAAATCTCACCCATCAACCGGAATTCACCAAAATTCTAACTTCGCCAATTCGATCCTAATTCTACACCGGACCTCCAAAATCAATTCTGGTCGCACTTCTAAGCCTTAAATCATCCCACGAAACTAACCGAATCATCGAAAATCCATTCCGAGCTCTTTAACTCACAAGTCAACTTCCGGTTGACTTTTCCAAACTAGCCTTCCTTTAAAGAGACTAAGTGTCTCATTTTTCACCAATACTAATCCAAATCAACTCTAACACACCACATACTGATAATGAAATATGAAGAAGCATAAAACGGGAAAAAATGGAGCAGTAACATATGAGACGACGGGTCGGGTCATCACATCCTCCTCAACTTAAACCAACACTCGTCCTCGAGCGTACCTAGAGTTGTCCTAGAAGCCAACCAATAGCTGAATAACCTTACCAAGCATATACCCGGGGTGATCCCATGTCACCCTATCTCGCATAGGTCCGATAACACAACATAGCTGAAATTTCCCAGTCCATCTAGGCCACAACCGCAGGACCACATTGCACTTTCCGAAATCGTACTCAAAATCAGAACCTCGCGTCAATATTCAGAATAAACTCGAACCAACTGTATTAAACCATGCCTGCAACCTCAGATGAAATCATGCAATATGCCACACAATCCAACACTCAAAACGATAGTCACTATTCACAGCAGTTGCCCCCAATACTCAATTATCGATAGGAACCTCTTATTAGCTAAAGTCTTATTCCATCACTTTCATATACTGCCAACGATAACTAAAACACGCGATTAACCGTAACCATTCCTCAGGTCACCCATACATGAAGCCACTTCCTTGTTGACTAATACCACAACAAACTCCCGAGCCAAACCTCGATATAAACCCTATAATCAGCTGAAATCACATCTGTTCGCATTCATTAATGACTCCAAAGATCACCTCGAATTCAACGCACCACTCTGGTTATATGACACCTCATCACAGGCCTAAGCCTCAACTTGCATAATCCATGCACCAATGATGGGCGGTCTGAACATACTCAAATCATGACAAATGACTCAAACAAAAGAGCTGTAACTCAAACTCCTCAGTACCACCACAACACAAGGATGAAACCCCGTCTCACATCATAGAAATAGAGTACCTGAATCCTCCTTGAAAGGTCATAACTTCACGTGGCCTCGCCACAATGCGCGATCCTATCCAAACACTGTTACACATGAAGCACCTCAAGTCGCTATGCTCAAAATAGACAGCCATGCATAGATTGATGTCTGAAACCAAGCAATTCATCACACCCATGGTGTAGCAAGTAATATACACCATTCAATCCTGAAAGGACACAACCGATGCGCCATTCGCCGAGCAACACCCAATACGGACTTTCCTCAGAAACCAGGAAGCAAGACATACCAAGTAACATATGGAAAACTATTCTCAACATCACACTGTTGCGGCGTGCAACTCGATCCAGATAACATACCTGTGGTGGCACGCCACCCGATCCACACAAATATCTCACATAGGGAGATGCACATCGAGTCAAATTTGCTCATTATCAAGAAGCCTGAAGCCGCTCCTCCCACTACTATAACTCCTGACGGAGCCGTACGATACGGTGCTCGGCACCAAGTCAATATCGAAATCCACAATCTCGCCCGTCGACATGCCCGGCCACAAGGAATGCATCCGAAAAGTCCCTCAATACCGGAACCGAATCAGTGGTAGAAACCTCTACACTGACATCCTCCATAAAGGCCCAGTTAAGGAAAACAATCCTTCCCAGCCGTCTGCTGGTCCTTGGAACACAACCATTCAGCTAGAACATAATCCGATGCACCTCGCCACGCAACCTGTGGCCTTTTCCGACATAACCCATAGCACAATAGTCTAGAATAACCCAACACTGAGACAACCAGTATACACCCCAATATCATATCCAGAATCTAATATACCAAGCAAAGAAAGATCCACTCGGACTTCCAAACCCCCAATAGCCGCTAATGGTACCAATACACACTATCCACAACCACTACATATCCTGAACATGAGAACTCCAGGTCTCCAGCTCCACATAGCACACGAATTACTATACCTAATCCCAACTTCTGCAGTATAAATACATATTACACCTCGAGTACCCAATCATCCTTCGAAGATATTCTAAAATTCTCCTGTGCCATCAANAACATTGCCCTTTTTCTGAAACATATACCCTTGTCAAATCATTATGATTAGCAACACCATTTTCCTTAGTCATATAAGGATCATTTACCCTAATCCTCTGAAGATCGATTCTTAAATCACCTGCAGCTGCCCGTGCTGCTTAATAATTTAATGACTTTCCATTCCGAACTGAACCGAAACTTACACACATAAATCCCAATCCTCCTCAACATATCGCATATACCATACCATACTAGGATAACATGAGAACTTTTATCTCCCTTCCGCGCCGCAGACATCGACGCACTCAACTAGTCAAGAATTTTCATTGATCCTATTTAGAAGAAAAATCATTACACACTCCATGCTTCGCATACCCATAGAAAATATACTCATCTTCAAACCATAGTAAAACCCAACAAGAACATCTCTGCCGACTCCATTTGTACAAGCTAAACTGCCAGGACTGAATCCTTCTGTCTAACCCAAGCTGAGTAAGCCGTCAAAACCCAAGAGCATTGCTTCAAATTGCCTGTAAAAGCCCATTACTTCGAACGCATACAAAGAATTAATCATACCCTTACCATACCGATTCAGTCCATTATCAAGCTATTCCGTCTATCAAATTTCTCTTTTTATTCATCATCAACTTGATATTCATCCTTGCTGTAGCATCACAATGCCTCAACCCAGGCTCACCACAGGATATTCGAACATAAGACCACACTGTCTAAGACCTATAGGCCACCGAATACTCTTGCAATGCTTCCCAGAAATACCACGTTCCAAAATACTTTACTTGAAGAACTTCCTGCGAATCAGAATTCGTTACCATTACTCCCCAGATACTGATATATAGAATCCCATAATTAGCATAAAATACCACAAGCCTTGACCTTTTCCATTGAAAACACAGTCTCTGACCACATACACAACCTTAAGACACCTGATTTGCTACTTGTAAAATCTTGAACACATTAAAACCATTCTCGAGAGTCATTCACTCTATTTAACTTGCATTTAGCCTGCTCAGCTAACAAAAGCACCTGTGCCTCATTGGCACTCTGACACCGCAGGATACGACCTCATCTCAAAACAAACAAGCATCTTCCTTCTCTATACACTGAGCACTCTTTACCAATAATAGCTCAAGACGTCCTATTATTTGCACACATCCACGAAGCATCATATAACCTTTATCAAAATTTCCTTCACGCGTGCCATCCTCGGCTCAATTTCTTCAACCAGAACTGATCTGCCAGCATACCTCGAAACGGAGCCAACATAGCTCATAACCGTGCAATCAGCTAATCAACAGCAACCTCCCCAACTTGGCTCGAAGCCATATATCAGGACACACTCAATAGCCCATAATACTTTTACTCTAATGATTCCACGATATCGCAGTGAGATTAAACTCAAATCATCTGCTAGTTTATGAAAACACAGATCCTCGGATACTGAAATCCTCTACAAACCTCGCATTCATCCCCACCTCAGCTGAGTCCACTCTCTGAAGCGACCCAAACTTTCAATTTACAACACGTACCTTTCAATTACACATGGGATCTTCTAACGGACACATAAAGATCATACCACTCAAGAACACTCTGCAGGAGATAAACCACCTGCTTCGCCTCAGTTTAGTATTTCAGCACACCTTCCACCATCATACATATAACACAACCATTAAGTCTTCCTGAGTCTGAACTCATACTGCCACACGCAATGTACTACACTTCCGAACTAGGAGACACAAAAATATTCTTCACGCGCCCATATTCGGGCTACACATCAAACCTCAATAGGAAACGAATCACTTAACAATCCATCTATTATCCAGCAGACTTTTTCGTCACTACCAAGTCATATAATTACATCTCGCAGTACTAACATACTCATCACATGAATACCAAGCCGCCACTCCAGCTAATAGCGACAATACCGAACATATAAGTTCAAAACACTTGCTCACACAATCAGCACCTCGGTGCTCAAGCCATAGGTAAAGATCCGGCCTCAAGTCCTCCAGACTGGCCCAACATCAAACTCATGGGATCACATCTCACCCCTTGATTGGGGAATGACAAGCCATCAAGGCACATACAATACTGAGCACTCATGTGCGCATACCGACGTGTGGAAGGAATTTCAAGAGTTATATCTCAAGCTGAATCAAGTACGCACGATAAGAATTCCAAGAAAGTGAAGCTTTCCTAAAGGTTCTGCAGCCTCTCTAGGATAAATACAGACATCTCCGTACCGATCTACGAGACTCTACTAAACCTGCTCATGACTCGTGCGACCTAATAACCTAGGCTCTGATACCAACTTGTCACGACCCAGAATCCCGACCCGGTCGTGATGGCGCATCTCGTGAAAATAAGGTCAACCAACAAACCCAAATCGTCTA
Organism: Nicotiana glauca; assembly: GCA_026770625.1. Classification (NCBI taxonomy): domain Eukaryota; kingdom Viridiplantae; phylum Streptophyta; class Magnoliopsida; order Solanales; family Solanaceae; genus Nicotiana; species Nicotiana glauca. Next base: position 58,343 of record MU781510.1, read on the forward strand.
TTTTAACACTCATTAAACATAATGAATAGAGAATACCACTTAATGGCATTAAAACTATCAATTACAACCCAACACAACCCGACCGAGGTGTCACAAGTCACGAGTATCTAAAGAAAACTGAACACCACTACAGGGCTAATAGTATATAAAATAAAAACTGGAATTCAAAAGATGAAGTTCGGTGCAGTGAACGCTGGCGGTCACCTTGCTCTGCTACAATGGTAATACCTTCGATCAGCTAATAACCCGCTACCGGGTGAACAATACCTGCAACTGCACGCGGGGTGCAGGGAGTAACGTGAGTACTCTGACCCAGTGAGTAATAAAAATAAATAACGACTGAAAGCATGAAATCTCATAAAGGCACAATTAACGCTATCTCAAGCAGTAAAATTAATTATACCATAAACCATGGAGTATCAGATAAATCTCTTTTAAAGCAGTGAAGACAAATAAATTCAACAAGTAAGGAAAAATCAGTAACTTGCCCCTCGGGCTCAATATCAAACTCTCTCAGTATAGCATCAGCCCCACAGGCTCACTCCCAACTCACCAACACACAACATCAGCCTCTCGGGCTCACTCCCAACTCACAAAACATAACATCGGCCTCGTGGGCCCATTCCCAACTCACCTGGGTACCCTGCGCTCACTGGGGGTATGTACAGACTCTGGAGGGGCTCCTACAGCCCAAGCACTATATCATAAGGCCTTAAAGCCTGTCACATCAACATAAGGCCTTAAAGCCTTCACACAACACACTCACGGCCTGAAAGCCTCCTCACATCACTCAACATGTCCTCACATATGGCCCTCGACCTTAATCAGTCCAGGAAATAATCATAAGCCCCTTGGGCATATAGTATAATTCTATTGGACTGAGTTCAAATAATATTTCAATTAGTGAGGAAAAAAATAGTGATGTAAATTCACAAAGGATTTCAAATAACTGGCACGAAGCCCAAGTATGGAAATAAGCCCAAATCATAGTGAAAAACAACAAGTCTTTATCAAATACGCAGTAAAATATCAACCGGGATGGACAAAGTAATAATCCCCAATAGTAAATGACCCCACGCTCGTCATACAACGCGTGTCTCTTCTGAACATAGCAGTATGTTGTGCAATCCGGGGTTTCAAACCCTCAAGACATCATTTAAAATCATAACTCACCTCAAGACGGCCAAAAGTCTACTCCGCGATTCCCTTTCCTTTCGAATCGACTTCCTCGCACGTCGAATCTGGCCAAATCCACAACAAATACATTACAATAGGCTAAGGGAATATAACCCAATCTAAAAGACTCGAAAAATATCGAAAATCACGAAATTTGCAAAAACCCGAGCCCCGGGCCCACGTATCTAAATCCAAATTTTTTTATATCAATACGATCCTTATCTCGCCACGAGTCCATACCTACCAAATTCACAAAAATCGGAGTCCATTTGACCCCTCAAATCACTAGTTTAAACTCTTTCAAATTTCAAGCCCTAACCTCCATTTTTAACCTTAATTCCCTTGAATTTTTAGTGTTAATCCATGTTTTTACACCATAAAACATAATCTAAGACCAAGAATCCATACCTGATGAAAACTCTCGAAACCCTCTTCAAAATCGTCCAAAAATCGCCTAAGTCCAAAGTCCCAAATGTTTTCTCCTTCAAAATTCATGAAGGGGACTTAATATTATTCTGCCCAGTCATTTCCGCTCATGCGGTCCATGCACCGCACCTGCGGCTTCCACTTTTGCAGTCAAAACACCGCTTATGCGGTTCAACTTAAAAATCCCAGGGCCGCTTATGCGGTCCAAAACCGCATCTGCGGTAACCGCTTATGCGAAACCACGTCCATTTCTGCGGAATTGCCCAGGCCTTCAAGGCCTGCTTCTGCGACCTCCCACACCGCATCTGCGGAATCCCTTTTCCACAGATGCGGAAATACCAGGTACCAGAAGTTCAAAACATGCCAAAACTCAAAAACTCTCCGTTTTACCACCCGAATTCACCCGAGGCCCCCGGGACCTCAACCAAAAGCACAGACATGATCTTTTACCTTATTCAAACTTGCTCGAATCATCAAAACACTACCGTTAACATCAAAATAATCAAATTTCACCAAATCAAAGCCTAAGTTCTTCAAGAACTTCCGAAATGCACTTTCGATCAAAAACCCGACCAAACGATGTCCGAATGACCTAAAAATTTGCACACATATCCAAAATCACCCAACAAAGCTACAGCAGCTCTCGGAATTCCATTCCGACCCTCGGATCAAAATCTCACCAATCAACCGGAATTCGCCAAAATTCTAACTTCGCCAATTCGAGCCTAATTCTACACCGGACCTCCAAAATCAATTCCGATCGCACTCCTAAGACTTAAATCATCCCCAAAAACTAACCGAATCATCGGAAATCCATTCCGAGCCCTCTAACTCACAAGTCAACTTCCACTTGACTTTTCCAAACTAGCCTTCCCTTAAAGAGACTAAGTGTCTCATTTTTCACCAATACTAATCCAAATCAACTCTAACACACCACATACTGATAATGAAACATGAAGAAGCATAAAATAGGAAAAAATAGAGCAGTAACGCATGAGACAACGGGTCGGGTCGTCACACGAATTGACTCAATATCTCGAGCTATATCCACCACCTCCTCAAAGTAAATGCCCAACACTCTCTCTAGTCATAAGAACACGAAAATGATATTTAAGGCCTTCCACAAATCTCCTGATCCGCTCACGCTCAGACGGAACCAGCCAAACTGCATGACGAGCCAACTTTGAGAACCTCATGTCATACTGAGACACAATCATGCCTCCCTGTCGTAGCCACTCAAAATGCCTACACAGCTCCTCCCTGAGAGACCACGACACATACTTCTCCAAGAAGAGAACAGAGAACTCCTGCCAAGACAAAGGTGCTGCACCAACCGGCCTACTCCGCTCATATGCCTCCCACCAAGTGAAGGCGGCTCCAGTAAACTGAAAAATAGTAAAAGCCACACCGCTGGACTCAAGAATCCCCGCTGTATGGAGCATCTGCTGACATCTGTCAAGAAAACCCTGGGCATCCTCGCCCTTGGCTCCACTAAATGTCGGAGGCTGGAGCCTCCCAAACCTCTCGAGGCAACGCTACTCGTCCTCGGGCATAACTGGAATCCTGAACTCCTGCACTGGAGCAACTGGTAAGCTGGAGGTGCCTCTGGAGTCTGTAATCCCTACACTACCTGCTCAGGTGTGCGAGCAGCGATGGTCTGATTGCCTCCCCCGGCCTGTGAAGTAGCTGCTGCTGCCGTGGTGGCTGAAACCACCTGAGCCAGGCCCGTACAGATTGTCAATATCTGGGCCAATGTCTCCTGGAGACCCAGAATCACAATGGGCATAGCTGGTGCCTGAACTGGTGCTGCTGGAGTCTGGTCCTGAGCTGGGGTAACTAAAGGATCCACAAGTGCTGCCCCTGCTGCTCTGCCTCTGCCATGACCACGACCGCGTCCACAACCCATGGTAGCCTTAGTAGGTGGTACTGGTGGTCGTCCGTCACGTCCGGTAGCTCATTTCCTCACCATTTGTGAGAGAATAGAATAAAGAAAAGTTTAGTACTCGGATCAACAAGTTCGCACGACAGAATTCCAAGAATGTGAAGTTTTCCTAAAAGGTTCTGCAGCCTCTCGAGGATAAGTCCAGACGTCTCCGTACCGATCCGTGAGACTCTACTAAACCAGCTCATGACTCGCGAGACCTAGTAAGCTAGGCTCTGATACCAACTTGTCACGACCCAATTTCTAAATCCGGTCATGATGGCACTTCTCGTGAAGACAAGGCCGGCCAACAGGACACTAACACCTCTTTAGCGCAATATCAAGCCACCTCGTGGCATATAAAACAAGGCCTGAAAGCCTTCTCACATCACACTCGAGGCCCGAAAGCCTCCTCACATATCACTCGAGGCCTGAAAGCCTCCTCACAATACACTCGAGGCCTGAAAGCCTCCTCATATATCACTCGAGGCCTGAAAGTCTTCTCACCTCACGCTCAAGGCCTGAAAGCATCACTCAGTCCAGAAAATATCATAAGATCAATAAAATAATAAATTCTCAGCCCAAAACATCAGTGAAATATCATTTAAAGTCTCAAAAATTCATTTAAAGCGGTTGAGTTTGCAAAACAGTACAATCATTAGGACTGAGTTCAAATAACATGCCAAAATAGTGAGGAAATAGAGATAACAATCCCCGAAGGATTCAAATAGTTGGCTTTAAGCCCAAAACATGACAATAAGCCCAAATCGCGATGATAAACAAATCACTTAGTCAAATACGCGGTAAAATATCAAATGGGACGGACCAAGTCACAATATCCAGTAGTAAAAAACCCCGTGCTCGCCATTAAGCGCGCATTTCACCTCAATACAGCACTACGTTGTGCAAATCCGGGGTTTTAAACTATCAGGATATCATTTAAAATCATTACTCACCTCAAGCCGGCCAAAATCCTAGATCGCTATGCCCTTGCCTCGCAAATCAACCTCCTCGATCATCGAATCTGATCAAAACCACAAGGAATACGTTACAATAGGCTAAGGGAATACAACCCAATCGAAAAGACTCGAAAAATATCGAAAATCACGAAGTTGGCAAAACCCGAGCCCTGGACCCACTTCTCGAAAATCAGAAAATTTACATCACTGAATTTCTTATCTCGCCACGAGTCTATACATATCAAATTTACCAAAATCGACGTTCATTTGACCCTTGAAATTCCATTTTTAAATCACCAAATTCCCAAGACCTAGCTTTACCCTCTTTTGATGAATTTCAACCAATTTCCATGTTAAATCTATCATAATTTCATGTATTTAGGCCAAGGAACTTACCTCCAATCACATATAGTCGAAATCCCCCTTCAATTCCGTCCAAGAGCTCTCAAGCTTGCTTAAAAATGGTGGAAATAGACTAAGCTTCGCGGAACAAAATGAACATTAAAACCCTTCTGATAACAGGCATTTCCGCTTCTGCGGTCCCTGCTTCCGCATCCGCGATACCGCTTCTGCTATTTAATTTCTGCTTCTGCGGACCCTCACTTAAAAACATAGACCGCTTCTACGGTCACCTTCCGCATCTGCGGACACCGCATGTGCGATCAAACTTCCGCTTCTACGTAAAACACCTGACTTGACCCATTCGCTTCTGCGACTCAACAACTGTCGTAGATGCGGATACCACTCCACATCTGCGATTCTTTCCTTCCCAGACCAACACCGCACCTGCGACCTCTTCCTCCGCACCTGTGCAACCATATCTGCGGTTCCTTTTCGCAGATGCGGAAATACCAGATACCAACTAAAACCTGCAATTTCCCAACTCCAAATTTCATCCTGTTAGCCATCCAAAATCACCCCGAGGCCCCCGGGACCTCAACCAAAAGTGCCAACACATCCTAAAACACCATTCAAACTTGCTCCAATCATCAAAACACTGCAAATAACACCAAATTACATCGGATTCAAGCCTAAGTTCTTCAAAAACTTTCGAATTACGCATTTGATAAAAAACCCAACCAAAACTCCTCCGAACGATCTGAAATTTTGCACACACATCCAAAATCACCTAATGAAGCTACAACAACTCTTGGAATTTCATTTCGACCCTCAGATCAAAATTTCACCTACCAACCGGAATTCGCCAAAATACTAAATTCGCCAATTCAAGCCTAATTCTACACCGGACTTCCAAAATCAATTCCGATCACACTCCTAAGTCACAAATCATCCCCCGGAGCTAACCAAATCACCGGTAATCACATCTGATCCCTCTAACTCAATAGTCAACATTCGGTTGACTTTTCCAAAACAAGCCTTCCTTAAAGAGACTAAGTGTCTCATTTCCATCCAAAATCAATCCAAATCGACTCATTCCCCCGAGACCCTTATAATAAGACATAAGGAAGCAACAAATGGGAGAAATGGGGTGGTAACTCACGTGACAATGGGCCGGGTCATCACACTGCACCACGTGCGCGTCCTCGACCTCTACCCCAGACCCGATCTCTGACGGCTGCAGTAGAGGGCGTGGGTGCCTGATCATCTCGAGTAGCACGCCTCCTCACCATATGTGAGATAATAGAAGACAGAAGTTTAGAACTGATGTAAAAAATATCGCACGACAAGGAATTTAAATGAAATGAAGATTTTTCCTAAACAGTTACACAACCTCTCGTAGATAAGTACAGATGTCTTTGTACCGATCAAGGAGACTCTAATAAACCGGCCTGTGTTCCATGACTCCTATGAACCTAGAGCTCTGATACCAACTTGTCACGACCTCAGTTCACCCTCCATGAAAATGTCGTGATGGCACCTAGTTCCTACAACTAGGTAAGCCTAACAATGCAAAAATTCAATATAATTCGCGGAAATAATTAATTAAAACTAAACATATGTAAAATAATAGCTGCATATAAGGCCGCTCGGCGTATACAACTCAAAAGAAATACAGAAGTCTATAACTCAATCCCAAAACCCGGAAACTCACGGGAACCACAGGCTAACAGAAACATAGTACGCTGCTCTAACTCCAGAATATCTAAACAACTGAGAGAAAGGAATAAGCTAAATACTAAAGCTGGAACAGAATAGAGACTCCTGGTCTGCGAGCGCGACAGATATACCTCGAAGTCACCGTGTATCTCCTCGCCTCAGGGATAGTGCTCCTGAGTAGAGGTTCCTGGATAATCTGCACATGAAAAACATGCGTGGGAAGGGCGTGAGTACACCACATCGGTACTCAGTAAGTGCCAAGCCTAACCTCGGTTGGGTAGTGACGAGGAAGGTCAGGGCCCTACTGAGATAAGCATAATATATGATTAAGATAAGGAAAAATAGTACAGCTAAAGTCTACAGCGAGAATCTGAACAGGATAAATAAGGAATGCAGTACTAGAAGGCAGAACCAAAATAATATCAGGGATGCTACTCACAACAGGAAATAATAACTGGGGATCTCTTAGTATCCCGAGGATCTCTTGGTATCCTCATCATATACACTAGGGATCTCTTGGTATCCCGAGGATCTCTTGGTATCCTCATCATATACACTAGGGATCTCTTGGTATCCCGAGGATCTCTTGGTATCCTCAAATCTTATATTTTCATATGCCAGGGATCTCTTGGTATCCGCACCTCAGTCCAGAACATAATCAGTACAGGGGGATCTCCCGAGATGCCGTCCCGTAGTCCCAAATTAAAACACACAATTATAGCCCAACACAAGCTAACTCAGAAAAAGTAATAGAAAAGCCTAGCCTAACATTCTTCACATAATACAACCAAGACAGTTTAAGCACTTAAGAAAATAATTCAAATAAACATGCTTCTCTAAACTAGCAGAGGATAAACTTGCAATTTAAAATAAACAGATAAGCAGGAAGAACTCAATTTTTTTAATACTTCTAGTAAAAACGGATTTCTAACAATTAGCTCAAGTACCCGCTTGTCACCTCACATACAAGGCATTCAATTACCAAATATCATATCCTAAAGGGAAAGGTCCCCCACACAAGGTTAGACAAGCCACTTACCTTGAACCGGCTCAAAATCAACTAGAAATCACGCCCTTGCCACGAGTATCCGACTCAAAATGACCCAAATATGTTCAATTCAATTACACATTATAAATAACATTGCAAACAACTGGTTTTGCTATTTAATTCAAAGCTATAGCGTGAAATTAGGTAAAATGACCAAAATGCCCTTCAGGACAACGTCTTGAAATCAAATAATTTTTATATTTTCAGAATCCTCGTACTCTCACGAGTCTAACCATATAAAAATCTCTCAAATCGGAGGTCAAACACCCACTCAAAACCCAACAGTTTAGCCTATGAAGTTTCACCCAATTCATTCCAATTTTTTGATCCCAAATTCGAATTTTAATGATGGATTTAACTACAACATGATGAAATATAACTAGAAGGAATTAAGGAAATCTTACCCTATAATCTTCTCTTCAAAACCCTCTGAAAATCGCCATTTCCCGAGCTCAATTTGATATTTCTAACTTATGAAATCAAACCCTCGAATTTTCTATATCAGAATAGGCATTTCTGCTTTTGCGGACAAGGGACCGCTTCTGCGGTCTCGCTTATGCGGAAAACGAGCCGCTTCTGCGACTTTCACTAAAAATGTGACGTCCGCTTCTGCAATCCAATTACCGCTTATGCGGTTCCGCTTATGCAAATTTCTTACCGCTTCTGCGGTTTCAAACAAAAACCCAAGGGCCGCATTTGCGACTATTATCTCGCAGGTGCGTAACCGCTTCTGCGGTTAAACTTCCGCACCTGCGAAAACTGAAGAAACACTTAAATTTCGCTATTGCGATGGACATGCCGCTTCTACGGCTCCGCACCTGCGGAACCCAAACCGCAAGTGTGGTTATGACAGGTACCAGCAGTTTTCAGCAATTCTTTAACTTCAAAAACCTTCCGTTAACCATCCGAATTCATCCCGAGGCCCCCGGATCCTCAACGAAATGCACCAATAGCACCTAATACCTCATTCAAACTTGTATCAATCCTTAAACCACCTAAAACAATGCCGAAAACTCGAATTAACCAAGGATTTAAGCCTAAGAACTTCAAATTTTATCAAAACACACTTTCAATCAAAAACCTAACCAAAACACGTCTGAATGATCTGAAATTTTGCACACACATCCCAAATGACATGATGGAGCTACTGCAACTTCTGAAATTCCAATCCGACCTTTGGATCAAAAACTCACTATCGTACCGGAAATTTCAAAAATTCAAACTTCGGCATTTCAAGCCTAAATGAGCTACGGACTTCCAAAATACATTCCTAACACGCTCCCAACCACGAAATCACCTAACGAAGCTAACGGAGCTATCGGATTTTCATTTCGAGATCGTCTTCGTACTATTCTGACTATGGGCCACTTTTCAATACTTAAGCTCTCTATTAGGGACTAAGTGTCCCAAAACTCTCCGAAACCCAACACCGAACGTTCCGGCAAACCAGAATAGCAGAAATGAACTTAAGGGAAGTAGTTAATAGGGTATCGGGGTGTTAATTCTTAAGACGACCGGCCGGGTCGTCACCAAAATATACTCTAACATGTTATATATGCAATTAAGTAGTACTACAAAGCGCGCGCGCGCGCGTGTGTGTGTGTGTATATATATATATATATATAACTAGATAAGATTTGCCTATGCATAGCACAGGCCCAACATTTCAAATTTTGATATAGCTGAGAGAATTTATATATAATCTTTAGCTACATTTACAATTTTAACCAACAACCATATTTTCACTAATACAGAAGCACAGTTCCATTCATAGAAGGTGTTTGGATTGGCTTTTAAGGTAGTCAAATAAGCTTTTAAGCTCTTTTTAGCTTTTCTCATTGTTTGGCCAAGTCAAAAAATGTTTAAAATAAGTTAAAAACTACTTAAAACAAGCAAAAAATAATAAATTGCGCAACCCAACTTATTGCTTTTTGGCTTAAAAGCTATCTGCTAAAAAACTACTTTTTTTAGCCAATCCAAATTAAACAGGCTCTTAGTAAATAGTGACAAACATTAATGACCACCTACTATTAAGAGCATACATGTATATATTCAGAATCTGTATTCGGGAACAAATGAATCTCGCCTCCTCAATGAAATTAAATCCACGAGGGTAAACTATACATAATGATAGACCAAAGGCACTATTTGTTCATGACTTAGTTTTTGAAATATCTTCTGCTAGTAAGTAGCTAGTATTACTGCATGACTAAGTTCCCATAGATAAGGCCGGATAAATAGGTGATGCAACTCCTTCATACATCATTATTCAAATTATATGCTTTTACGGTTACTTGGTCTTAATAAGTGTCTTTACTGGTTTGAACTGGTTGAGCATGATATGAATATCGTAACTTCAGGAAATCTGTGGGTATGTAGTATAATAAAATTACCAGAAGCCTCATGAAAAAGTAAGTATCTTCTTTATCAGTCGATTAATTTAAAATACATTATCTTAAGGAAGACTTGACAAAAAAGAAATGCACTATTTCGTCAATGAAAGGGTATCTTAGAGATAAAATATAACCCCCTGAATAAAGAAAATTCTGTGGCTGCCATGCCAAGATACAGAGCAGAAGCATGTTCATAATACATACTTCATATATGTTAATAAATAGCATATATGCAAATGAATCTACAAACATAGATGAATCATCTACTCCTTGTGCATTTCATATAGTGTACTAAAAGTAAAATAAACCAAACAATTATGAATTAACCAATTGGTCAAGTGAATTATCCCTGCCAAATATGCTAAGATGGTATATCAATCCACCACTTATACTTTCACACAAAAAACTTGAATGAAATACAAACTTAAAGTAAATTGCAAGCAAATTATATGAACTTTTAGGTGGAGAGCAATAAGAAAGAACAGAAAAAGATAGAATATTGATGTTCCTAGAATTAACCTTCATTCCAATCACATATATATTAAAATAATAGTAATACAGGAACAACCAAATTTTTGATCAAATAGTTTATGAGCTACAACCATATAAACATTTGGGCACAACTGTTATTTTCTCTACTATAATACAAAGAGTACTTTTTAGGTGTTCCACTTCCATGCCGCTCAGGTAAAATCTTTTAGTTTCATTGGAATTAAAAACTAGTACGTTAAAGATGATCTCGATTCTCAAGCATAAAAACGTTCAAAAAGAATGCTTGACAAATTCAGAATGCTTGAATTCTGGAGCATATATTTCAAGAGATACATGTCCCAGAAAGATTATAGTACTTGGTTTATTAGTTACTCCACATAAATGAACAAGTGATAAAAGCAAAAACAACCAAATAGATAGCTAATTACAAATCAAGCACCATAAGTGATACCGTAGAATTTGTATGTAACGTGTAATGGTGTGGGAAGCTTATTCTAAAGCTTAACTTGTAAAATATCCATGTGCGATTAAAATAAAAGTTACGGGTGAAAATATGGCGAGCTTCATGTTCAAATGGAAACTGATGCTAATGCTACTTTTGCGTGTCTATTTGTTGATATCAAGGAAGTGGCTAAAGTAGAGGAGCAAGTTGCTACCTATAAATTATGTGACTTGGTATCTAAGCACATGCGAAAATTAATGAAGAAGAAACATATGTGGTTAGTCAATAACGCCTTATTAGTTATCAAAAGCACTGATACAATACTGATACTAACTCTATAGTTTATGTTCTGCCCTAGAAGAGGAAGCTTCTTCCACTGAAGTAGGTTCATGGCTCATGAAATCCCTAATAGGTTTTCCAAGTGTGTAAATATTTTAAATTTGCTAAGTAGACGTAGATCATTAAGAAGACATCTGATACAAAAATAAAAATGGTATATATGAAGCGTTGATAAACCTTATAAAGTTCAGAACTTTATTTTTTCGTCAAGCTATTAAAGTCCATCTAGCTTCTTAGCGAGAAACTGGAAGAAATATTTCGTTATCTCTTAAAGTTATTCATTTAAGGATTAAATATCGATATATCTTTATCTATCGTGACAACAAAAACTACCCCTCAATCTCAAATAAGAAATATAATAAAGAGATTTATAAAAATCTAATTGTTCACCTTTTGGTAAAAAAATGTCCAATTTTGTCATGCAAACCATCATGCATTTTCAATTTGGCCAAAATATCGGCTAGCATGAACCATCTTAGCTGGCGCCTTCATTATCTTCAAATCAACCACTGTTAACTTCAAGAAAATTTTACGTTAAAAATTAGTAATTAAAGAATTAGAGTATGATAAAGACTAAATTTTGTGTGTGTGGTGGGGAGAAAGAAGATAGGGGAAAAATAAAAAGGAATTTCGACGCTTGTTGGTTGCTTGTATAACCAAATATACGATCAAAAAGAAAATGGAACTTTGGTAGCTACAACAACAATACTCATTGACAAATGAGTAACTTCACTATAGCTACATTTATGCCCCATTTTAAAAAATGCATACAAATTGAAGACCCTTTGGAATAGTTCAATCTGAAATCCTCAAACCTTGAAGTTCTCAGGCTTTTAGTCCTTTAGTCTGTGCACAATAGAGGGAATTTGTATTTAATTATTTTTTCTTTTTGCATAGGATGGATCGACCTCAAAGTTTTACAAAGCCCCCAACTCTGAAAGTAACTCATAAGTCATAACTATTACGTAGTTAACATTGGCTTTAAGTCCGTACTTGTAGGTTTGGTGGGTTTCAGAGTGCTATCACTTTCTGCTATTCTTCATTATGCTAATATACTACAACTTCTGATTGGAGATATTAATACTAAGTTTTTAGTAAAGACAAACTCCTACAGCACACAATTTAAGAGAGAGCAAAAGCATATTTTCTCTAGCGCCGGACCAAAAAACTAACATGCCAGTTAATATTATATTATACAAAAAACAAAATTAAAATCATAATAGGATTAGGAAAAAGGCAATTGCTGTACATTTTCGCTACACTTCTTCAAAATTTGATAATAGTTCAATTGCAGAGCTCTTATATTTACGAGAAATGAAAATCTTCCTTGCAAATTTGAAAGTAAGATAAAATCCAAAAGGAATGTATATGCTAGCTTCAAGAATTACCTGAGAGGGTGAGGGAGAACAGAGAGAAATAAGAAGTTTCTGTTGGAAATACAGAGAGAACAACCTAATGAAATTAGAAATGCAAAAAGACAATGTGAAGGAAACAATAACGAAGCAAAAAAGACTTGTTTTCTTCAAGAAACGTGCAAAAATCAACACAAATATAACAAAGGTAGACCAAAAATTGGCAAGATCAAAGACAACAAAGAGAAATTTTAGCAAAAATTAAAAGGAAATTGTACCCGAAGAGAAGATGAAGAAAATAGTTAGCTGCTGGTGCTCTATTTTTTTTAGAGATGAGAAAGAAAAAGGATCCTTCTAGATTGTGACATAATTACCATTTTAGCCTTAAATAAAGCTTGATTTGCAAAGATGGCATTAGTCGACCATCTTTGCTCTTTCTATATAATAGAAAAATACATATGTTTTCATCATTGTAGATAGTATATATAATACACTATACTATATATAGTATAGTGTATTATATATACTAAGTGTATAGTATATATATGTAGATATAGTATAGGCTATTATATATACTAAGTGTATTATATATACTAAGTGTATAGTATATATATGTAGATATAGTATAGTCTATTATATATACTAAGTGCATAGTATAGTATATATATATATATATATATATATATATATATATATATATATTATAATATAGTATATAGTATATTAGTGCATTAGCTAATACATATAGCTTATATATATACTGAATTTTGCCAAGCATCACCGGTTAGGTTGGCCTAACCAAGGTTTACTGTCGAGATTAGTAATCGGCCTGGTCTATATAGTTCTTAACCTATAATCTCATTGGGGTGATATAGTAAGCTTCTAGCAACAAAACATGCTTTTTAAATAACCTTCGAATACTAAGTCCAATACTTACCTGTTTAGCCTATCATTTAGGCTAACAGTACTGCAGATATTGAAGAATGAGGGAGAAGAATAGTACCAGAGCCAGTCTTGCGTTATGGCCAAATGACCTTTTGATTTTTATTACAATAATGAAACCACTATAGAGGGGTTCTTTAGAGAGGTAGAGAGAGGTTAGAGAGAAGGAAGAACGTTGGCTAATTTCTGCCCTCTCTGTAAACTAAATGTGACGACCCAAAGGGTCATCACCTGGTTTCTTATCCATTCTGTGCTTCTGAGGCCTTGAAAACCTCATTTATAGTCATCTCGTTTTGCGTGCGCAGTCCGGACGCGTAGCCGGAAAGCTTAAATGTAAAATTGTGTGAAAAATACTAAGTTTTGGTATTAAAATAAATAAATTTGATTTCGGTCAATATTTTAGCTAAACGGACCCAGACCCGTGATTTGACGGTCTCAGAGGGTCTATAGAAAAATATGGGACGTGGGCGTATGCCTGGAATCGAATTCTGAGGTCCCAAGCCCGAGAAATGAATTTTTTCGTAAAATTTATTTTTATAAAATTATTAAGGAAAAATTGTAATGAAAATGGATTAGAACGTATTGGTATCGGGCTCGTATTTTGGTTCCGGTGCCCGGTACAGGTCTTATATGTGATTTAAGATGTTTCTATAAAGTTTGGTTGAAATTGGACGTCGTTTGACGTGTTTCGAACTTAAATTTATAAAATTGAAAGTTAATGAAGTTTGAGGAAAAACTAGTGATTTTGAGGTATGATTCGTTATTTTTGATATTATTTGGCGATTTGATCGCACAGTTAAATTCGTAGGATGTTTTTGAGTTAGTGCATGTGTTTAGTTAGGAGTCCCGAGGGTTCGGGAGTGTTTCAGAGTAGTTTCAAACTTAGAAAAATTGTAGATTTGCTTCAGCTGTTGCAGACCCAGTTTTTTCTACGCGTTCGCATGCATAGTGTGTGTGTGTGTGTATATATATATATATAAGCTATATTCTATAATACATATTTAGATGAAAATATCATAAATATAAATAATTGTACTACTTAAAAGAATATTTATACCTTAAATTGATTGAAAATTTGCTCCTTCAGTGAGAATGTGTATTCACTCCAAGTCGCATAAGGGTCATCATAAAGCTTTCTGGTGGCTTTGATGATTATCCTTGTAGTAATATTACTAGGGATGAACCTGCAATTTAATTAAAAAAAATACATTAATATCTTAGTAAAACTGTACAAAGTAATAAACATAAAAATAACAAATAACTCTTACCCATCACCCTCAGGGACTATGATGATCTTGCCGTAATAATTATGCATAAAATGAGAAGGAGACTTTGCGGATCTGCGGACGTAGCAGATGTATACCTCAAGTCCTCAATACGCTCCCTGATAGCTACTGGCGGTACGCCTGCTCAGAAGCACCTGGATCTGCACATGAAAAACATGCGCAGAAGAGGCATGAGTACACCACAGCGGTACTCAGTAAGTGCCAAGCCTAACCTCGGTTGGGTAGTGACGAGGAAAGGTCAGGGCCCTACTGAGACAGAAACAATAAAATAGCATGATATTAACAGTATCGAAGTCTGATGAAAGCTAATGAACACAGTGATGTGATAAGATAGATCAATGAAATATAGTACTACAGGACAAAACAGAAACACAGAGTAAATACATCAAAATTTCAAGAATACCGACAAGGGTCTCCCAAGATACCGTCCTGTAGCCCTTTTCTCAACTGTCCAATGGAACTTTCCGGGATACCATCCCGTAGTCCAAACCTCATATCAATATCAAAGAATCTCCGAGATACCGTCCCGTAATCAAATCATCAGTGTGCAGGGGGATCTCCCGGGATACCGTCCCGTAGTCCCAAAATAAAAGTGCAGGGGGATCTTCCGGGATACTGTCCCGTAGTCCCAAAATAAAATGCAGGGGGATCTCCCGGGAATCAAACCTGTAGTCCCAAAGTAAAATGCAGGAGGATCTTCCAGGAATCAAACCCGTAGTCCCAAAGTAAACAAACAAGGGGGAGCTCCCGGAATCCCGCATCCGTAGTCCCAATGTAAATGCGCAACCAACATCAAAGAAATATTCAGAAATTTAAGTACAACAATACAGGGCATCAAAGAATACTGGCCTAACATGCTCCACGCAATCACAATTAAGACACTTTAAACAAATAGGCAGCTTGGATCAATTAAGCATGCTCTTCTACGCTAGCACAGGCTATAAAAGCAAGTAAAGTAAAGCAAATATGAAAGAGAATCCAAATCAAGTAATTAANTCACACAAGGTTAGGCAAGCCACTTAACTCGAACCGGTGCGAAATCAATTAGGGAGCGATGCCCTTGCCACGAGTATCCGACTCCGAGTGGCCCAAATCTATTCAAACCAATTACATATTGTAAATAACATTGCAAATAACTGATTCCACTAATAAAATTAAGGCTAGGGCGCAAAAATAGGTAAAATGACCAAAACGCCCCTCCAGCCAACATCTCGGAATCGAATAATTTTTACGTTTTCAGAAACCTCGTACTCTCACGAGTCTAACCATATAAAAATCTTAGAAATCGGAGGTCAAATGCCCCCTTAAAACCCAATAGTTAGGTCTAAGAAGTTTTACCCCAAATTACCAATTTTTTATGCTTAATTCGAATTTAAAAGGTGGATTTAACTACTAAATGATGGAATATAACTAGAAAGGATCATAGAAATGTTACCCAATAATCTCCTCTTCAAAATCCTCTCAGAATCACCCTTGCCCGAGCTCAAAATTGATTTTCAAACTTATGAAATTGAACCCTCGATATTTCCTATTTCTGCCCAGACATTTCCGCTTCTGCGAACAAGGGACCGCTCTGCGGTCCCACTTAAGCGGCAAAATAACCGCTTCTGCGGTTTCTCACTAAAGGGGAAAATTTCACTTTTGCGGACACATGACCGCTCTAGCGGTCCCGCTTCTGCGGAAATATGACCGCTTCTGCGGTCTTTGAGGGGAAGCCAAAAATCGCTTCTGCGATTAAGAAACCGCTTCTGCGGATCCGCTTTTGCGGATAGCTGACCGCTTCTGCGGTCTCAAAGGAAAAGGGGCCAACTCACTTTTGCGATGCAGCGCCGCTTTTGCGGCGCCGCTTCTGCGGTTCCCAAACCGCAGAAGAGAAAGCAATAGAAGCCTGCTGCAATTTTTCCTTCTAACTTCCAAAACTAACCCGTTGAGCATCCGAAATCCTTCCGGGACCTCCGGGACCCCAACCAAAAACACCAATACCACCTAATACCTTATTTGAACTTGTACCAATTCTCAAAACACCTCAAACAACTCCGGAAACCCGATTAAATTAAGGATTCAAGCCTAAGAACTTCAAATTCTACCCAAATACGCTTTCGATCAAAAACCTAACCAAACCTCGTCCGAATGACCTGAAATTTTGCACACACATCCCAAATGACATGACGGAGCTACA
>MU781510.1:85131-97081 GCA_026770625.1 Nicotiana glauca
CCCCGGCCTCTGACGGCGGCAGCAGGGGGCACGGGTGCTTGGTCCTCTCGTGTAGCACGTGTCCTCACCATATGTGAGAGAATAGAAGATAGAAGTTTAGATTTGGTGTCAAAATATCGCACGACAAGGAATTCAAAAGAAATGAAGATTTTTCCTAAACAGTTACATAGCCTCTCGTAGATAAATACGGACGTCTCCGTACCGATCAGCGAGACTCTAGTAAACCAGTCTGTGTCCCATTACTCCTATGAACCTAGAGCTCTAATACCAACTTGTCATGGCCCTAGTTCACCAATTGTGAACACGTCATGACGGAACCTAGTCTTCACGACCAGGTAAGCCTAACACATTGCGGAAGTAACAACATTTGCGAAATTTATATTCAAAAGCTAAATAACATGAGTAATGTATATAGTTGCCGCCTGGCATATACACTTTAATACAAAATACTGAAATAACCTCCAAGACTCCGGAAACCCAATTAAATCAAGGATTCAATCCTAAGAACTTCAAATTCTAACCAAATACGCTTTCGATCAAAAACCTTACCAAACCTCGTCCGAATGACCTGAAATTTTGCACACACATCCCAAATGACATGAGGAGCTACAACAACTTCCAGAATTCAAATCCGACCCTCGAATCAAAAACTCACTATCGAACCGGAAACTTTAAAAATTCAAACTTCGGCATTTTAAGCCTAAAAGAGCTACGGACCTCCAAATAACATTCCGAACATGCTCCCAATCCCGAAGTTACCTAACGGAGCTAACAGAACTATCGGATTTCCATTCTGAGGTCGTCTTCACATTGTTCCAAATACGGCCATTTTTAAACTCTTAAACTCTCATTTAGGGACTAAGTGTCCCAAAACACTCTGAATTCTAATAACGAACGTCCCGGCAAACCAAAATAGCAGAAATGAACTTAGGGAAAGTAGTTAATGGGGAATTGGGGCATAAATTCCAAAAATGACCGGCCGGGTCGTTACATTATATGGGCCGCAAGTGGATGTGACACTGATAGCTGTGACCGGAGTGGCTGTGAAACTGATGGCTGTGATCCATGTGTATATGACATGGATCGATGCGATCCATACGATGCAGATGGCTGTGATCCACGTGGTCGTGCGGCAGATGGACTGTATGTCGGATGTACAGTCCTATGGCCCTGTGACGAAAGACCTAGTGTCTGCACGAAGGTGTAGGGCTGGTGATGCTGTGACAGTCATAATAGCCTTGGGGTGGAGGCAAAGACATAGGGATAAGCATAGGCATCTCTGAAGAGGCAGGAAAAGATTGAGTATTATCTTCTACCCTCCTCTTTGATTTCCTAGCCTTTTCTCGACCCCGAGAACTAGTAGGATCATTGTTACCTCGACCTTTGCCTGTCATCTAGATAATATAATACATATTTAGATTTAAACATATAAAGAAACTATCTATAAATGAGAGTTATTAAAGAAACCAACTTTTTAAAGCTCATCGACATATAGTTCCTCGTCCGAGAATTCTTCTTCCTCACTAGTTTGAGCTTCATCACTTCTTCCTTGTTTTCTATAATTCTTACTTCATTTATATCAACTTCTTCCAATATGTGTTCAGGATGTTCCAAATCATTTTCTAAAACTTCATCCACTATTTGGTGAACATTGGAGATATCGTTTTGATATGCAACATCTAACACATTCTCGACTTCCACCCTACCCACAGGCTTAGTTTTTATTACAACCCAGCAATCGGACTTATTCTGCCGCAATGGATAAGGAGCATAATACACTTGCCTAACATTATGTGCAATTATGAAAGGATCATAGCGATCATACTCCTTCGTATGATTAACCTCAATTATTTTATATTGGTTGTGTACTCTTGTACCTCTTGTTGGATGTGGGTCAAACCACTTGCATCTAAAGAGTATCAATTTCTTAAATGGCCAACCTGTATATTCTAGTTCGATTA
The DNA here is from genome assembly GCA_026770625.1 of Nicotiana glauca. Taxonomy (NCBI): domain Eukaryota; kingdom Viridiplantae; phylum Streptophyta; class Magnoliopsida; order Solanales; family Solanaceae; genus Nicotiana; species Nicotiana glauca. The sequence goes on from MU781510.1 coordinate 87,093, forward strand.
CTCCCTCTGTTTCAGCTTATGTGAACCTATTTCCTTTTTGGTCTGTTCTAAAAAGAATGACCCCTTTCTAAATTTGATAACAATTTAGCTTAAACTTACAATTTTACCCTTAATGAGAAGCTTTTATAACCAAACAAATAATCTGGGCCCCTTTTTAAGTTTTCTAGGACCACAAATTCCAAAAGTCTTTATTTTTTCTTAAACTCCGAGCCGAATCAAATAGGTTCACATAAATTGAAACGGAGGTAATATTTCTTTGAACACACCATAATAATCAATATCTCCATCTTGGTTGCCATCACCACCTTGAACCCACACCCCACTGTTGTTAATATTTTTATTTTTAGAGCAATCCTCTGTATGAAACTTATAACCATTCACAACGTACTTAGACATTGTTGTGACCTCAAACCCAGGTCCCTAAGATATATCTTTCAAAAATTGATTTACACCATTATTTATATCATTTACCTATATATTGTTAAAAAAATTCATAAGTTAGCATAACTTCCAAACATTGTTTACCTACATAGTGTTAGAATATTTTAAGGAGAAACTTACAAATTATTTGAACCACGTATCAAATCTCATATATACATGGCCAAATTGACCCACGAAGTGACTGTGACACATCAAATATTTTTAGTAGTTGCATTGAGATGTAATCACAGTAATTTTTATATTTTGATAACTACTTACTTGAGAAATGGTACAACTTCGGGATAATTTAGCAACACGTGAAGTGTAGCTGACTTGAACTCCATATCACTCAAACTTCTCTTTCTAACATCCTTAGAACATTGGCCTGGTTAATTGAATATGGACATAGGCGGATATAATGGATCATTCTTAAGGTCGACCGTGTGCCTATTGGGCCTATTCCTAGCACATGGCACATTACTCTCAAAATAATAAGAACAAAAATGAGCAGTTTCCTTTGCAAGATAAGCTTCACATATAGATCCTCCAATCCTATTCCCCTACTTAACAAATTGTTTGCATTTGCCAATTGTGCTACATAATTTCAGGTTAGCCAAGAACATTCAAATAAAACAAAAAGTTACATCAGACTTATAATATTACCTCTCAAAGGGATACATCCATCTGCATTGAACATGCCCTCCAAGTCGTGCCTCGTGTACAAGGTGGATTGGAAGGTGTTCCATCACATCAAAAAACCATATGAAAATATCTTTTCCGTCTTAGTAGAAGTTACACGAATGTTCTGATCCATACCGAGTAGGTATTTTTCCCTTAATGTGGAAGAACACAAGTCTTTGAAAAATAAACTAATCTCTGTGATGGGTTTCCAGATTCTTTCAGGCAAACCACAAAATGCAATAGGCACTAAGGTCTCCATGAAACATGACAGTCATGACTTTTCAAATGGCTCAACTTCCCTATCTCCATATCAACTTTTTCCCCAAAATTTGACGCATAACCTTCAGACATCTTCAATTTCATTACCCAATCACAAATTTGCCGTCTTTCCTCCAAAGTGAATGTGTAAATTGCTTTGGGATTTAACACCTTACCATTGTTTGTTGTCTGCAAGTATAATTCAGGCCACCTACAATATTCTTGTAAGTCCATTCTAGCCTTCGGGATATCCTTTGCCTTACCTTTAACATCCATCACTGTGTTGAAAAAATTGCTAAAATAGTTCTTCTCAATATGCATGACATCAAGGTTGTGACGGAGAAGATTATCCTTCTAATAAGGGAACTCCCAAAATATACTCTATTTCGTCCATTTATGAGTTACACCGTATCCGGGTAATCTATAAGATGGAGCTTCAGTAACTTTACTGAAGTTCTTGACCCTCTCCCAAATTTCCTCACCTAAAAGTATCGGAGGTGGAAAATCATATTCCTTTTTATTCTTTTTGAATGCATTTTTCATCCTTCTAAACTCATGATCAGAAGGCAAGAATTGACGATGACAATCAAACCATGATTGCTTTCGGCTATATTTCAAAGTGAACGCTTTACTATTTTCCATGCAGTAAGGACAAGCTAGCTTCCCTGCAGTCATCCACCCAGACAACATTCCATACGCAGGAAAATCATTAATTGTCCATATTAAATTAGCACGCAAATTGAAATTCTGCTTGGTTGATATGTCATATATTTCAACACCATCGTACTACAATTGTTTTAGCTCATCAATCAAAGGTTGCAAATATACATCAATCAAACTTTTCGGATTACGTGGACCAGGGATAATACAATTTAAGAATATATATGGACTAGTCATGCACAACTCGGGTGGTTGATTATCAGGTGTAAGAAAGACAAGCCAACATGAATATGGTATCACAGATACAGAAAAAGGCGTGAAGCCATCCGTACACAGACCTAATCGAATGTTCCTTGGTTCACTAGCAAAATCTGGATATGTCCTATCAAAGTGCTTCCAAGCTTCTCCATCTGAAGGATGAGACATAACACCAGGTGGTCTTCTATTTTCAAAGTGCCATTTCATATGAGGAGCAGAACTTTTCGATGCATATAACCTCTTTAACCTAGGTATAAGAGGTAAATCATGCATCGACTTGATAGCGACCATATTTTCGCCGGAAAGCCTCTTGAAACGAGGCTTTTCGCAAAATTTACAACTGTCCAAAGCTGCATCATCTTTATAATATAACATGCAACCATCTTCACAACAATCAATTCTTATTGACAAAAGTCCTAACTTAGAAACTAATCTCTTTGCCTTATAGAAATCAACAAGTAATTCGATATCACAGTCAACTAGTTCACGCATAAGGTCATTGAAAGAGTCCATGGCTCCTTGAGAAATATTCCAATCAGATTTCATACTTAGTAATCTAACTGCAACAGACAACTCAGAGTGCGGAGTTCCGTTACGTAGTGGACGACTAGCTTCCTCTAATTGTTCATAAAAATGTTTTGCGTCATCATTAGGAGTTTGTTCAACATTTTCATTAGGCTCACCCCCTAAGTGCATCCCAAAAGCATCTGTAACCATATCATGAATTATAGAATCACGTTGTGTATTCTCCACCGACCTACTACTTTCACCCATAACCATGTTATGAAATATCCCATGGCTACCATCGATCTCTCCATGATTAGTCTACACAAAGTAATTTTCTATAAACCCCCTTCTATAAAGATGATGCTTAACTTCCGCCAATGTTTCAAACTTCATACGGTCGCACCTAACAAAAGGGCACCTAATTACTCCTTCAGTTAGGTATGGTGGAAGTGACATTGCATGTCTAATAAAGTCATCCACCCCTTCTACAAAATCCTCCCTCAATCCCTATCGATTAGTGTAACGATCTGACCGGTCGTTTTAATCTCTAGCGTGTTGTTCAGCAGTCTGAGGCTATGAGCAGCCTCATTTCAAGTATTATGACTTGTACGCGTGGTCGGAATGGAATTCCGGGAAGTTCAGAGTTGATTTTGAAAGAGAATTCTTATTTCGGAAGCTAAAAGTTGAAAGAATTGACTAAGATTGGATTTTTAGTAAGCGACCTCGAAATTGGGATCTTAAGGTTCTAGCAGATTCGTATGATAATTTCGGACTTGGTCGTATGCCCGGATCGGATGTTGGATGATCCAGGAACATTTTGGCGCCTATTGTGGAAGTTAGCATTTTAGAAGAAATTTTGTAAGTTTGGCTTGAAGTGTATTTCCTTGTTATCAATGTCCGTTTGGGATTTTGAGACTAGGAGTAGCTCTGTATGGTGATTATGTAGTTGGGAGCGCGATCGAAAGTGAATTCGGAGGCCCGTAGGTCATTTTGGAGTCATTTGGCTAAAGTTAGAAGATTGAAGGTTTTGAGAAGTTTGACTGGAAGTGGACTTTTTGATACCGGGGTCGGAATCCAATTTCGGAAGTTAGATTAGGTTCGTAATGTCAAATATGACTTGTGTGCAAAATTTGAGGTCAATCGAACGTGATTTGATAGGTTTTGGCATCGAAAGTAGAAGTTTGAAGTTCCAAAGTTCTTAAAGCTTGAATTGGAGGTTGATTCATGATTTTAGCATTTTTTTTATGTGATTTGAGGCCTCGAGCAAGTCCGTAATGTGTTATGGGACTGGTTGGTATGATTGGTTTGGGTCCCACGGGCCTCGGGTGGATTCTGGATGATTACCGGATCGAATTTGGAGTTTGGAAGAAGGCTGAAGTGCTAGTTGCTGTCATAACCGCACCTGCGAGAATTGGGCCGCAGGTGCGGAGATGCAAAAGCGACCATAAAGCCGCAGATACGGGATTTGGTGAAGGAAGCTGGGACCGCAGATGTGGTCACGGTGGCGCAGATGTGGGACCGCACCTGCGGTAGGTGTGGCGCAGAAGCGAAAAAGGGCGGCCTAGGGAGGATTGTAGAAGCGGTATTTTGAACCGTAACTGTGGAACCGCATAAGCGGTCAAGGCACCGCAGGTGCATAAACAGCTGAGGCGGTAAGGTCTTTTAAAAATTGGGGGATTGGGTTAATTTCAACCCCATTTTCTTCCATTGGAGCCGATTGGGAGCTGCTTTGAGGTGCCATTTTCATCACTTATCACGAGGTAAGTAATTTATGCTAGCTTTGAGTTAAATACAAGGTTTATATATGGATTCAGGCAAGGAAATCGTAGAAAACTTGGGGTTTGAGGGAAAACCTAGAAACTTATTATTCTTGGATTTTGACCACAATTTTTGGTATAGAATTAAAAGAAAATCATATATTTGAGTTCGTTTGTTCATGGGTAAACTTTATCTTCGAGAAATTTCGGAATCTGGGCACGTGGGCCCGAGGGCGTTTTTGTCAACTTTTTAATCGGGGTTAGGAATTGTTATAAATTGGGTTGTAATGGATAATTAAGCATATATTAATGGATTCGTATCATTATTGGTTAGCTTTGGAGCTTTGTTCATCGATTAAAGTATTCGGAAGAGCGTGGAACGCCGGTTATGGATCTTCGGAGCGAGGTGAGTCTCCTTTCTAACCTTGTAAGAGAGAATTGTCTCCATAGGTGAATTAATTGGTTATGTGCTCCTATTCGTGGGGGCTACGTACGTACGATGTGACGAGAGTCCGTGCGTAGCTACTATTATGCTATTGTCCGGGTAGTATAGGACCCAAAAACATGCTATACCTGGATTAATTGTAACTTATTGATAACTCGAATTGCTTAAACCACATCGAATTAATAAATACATTTTTCAAAAAGGATTAAACTTCTTTTCTTAAATTGTTAAAAGATAAAGTGGCTTTTATTGAATAAATATTCCCTTATAAATTCTTAATTGGCTACCTGAGCATGTATTTCTATGTGTACCTGCGTCGCATGTATGATTCACGAGCATGGTGATTGTTTATTTTATGTTGACCGCGTCGCATGGATAGTTCATGAGCGGGGTAATAGATGCATCTATGGTTCGCGTCGTTCGACCCTCGGCAGTGCACAGTTTACATTTCTGTTGGAGCGGGCCATCGACCTCGGCATGATTTGCACATGCTTTTATTGCTTGCCCTGAAACTTATTAAAGTTGTTGCTGCCTCTTTCTGGCTTAAGGACATATGTATAAATGATGAAAAAGAATGATTTCCTATAAAAGAAAGAATTGTTTATTTACTTCAACCCATTGAATTATAATCATGTTTATAAAAATTCACGATTTAATATATTATGGATATATCATCATTGGACCATTATTAAGTGCCGAAGTCGCCATTTCGTCTCTACTTCTTCGAGATTAGACGGGATACTCATTGGGTACATGCTATTTTCTTACTCATACTATACTTCTGTGCATTTTGTTGTATGGGCATATGCATCTCCAGTGGCCTACTGGGCGTAGCAGCACAGATGACACGGAGACTTAGGTGAGCTGCACTTCTCGAGGTGATCCGCAGCCCGCAGAGTCTCTTTTAGTTTTCTGTATTTATTTCTGTCCAATATTGTATTCCAGATGATTGTTATATTACATTATTTCTTAGAAATTGCTCATGCACTCGTGACACCGGGTTTTGGGAGGATTTTTTTGGATTATTAAATGTTATGTTTTGTTAAAGACTTCGCGGTTATTCCTGTAAATTTTATTATTCGCTATTTAATGTATAAAGAAAAATAATTTTAGACAATACAAAAATTGGAAGTTAATTAATTATTTTGGTTGGCTTGCCTGACAGCGGTGTCCGGCGCCACCACGACCCTCGGTGGATTTTGGGTCGTGACAATATGGTATCATAGCACTAGGTTCCTAGGGTCTCACAAGTCATGAGCAAGTCTAGTAGAGTCTTACTGATCGGTACGGAGATGTCTGTACTTATCCTCGGGAGGCTGCAGGACTGTTGGGATTACTTCCTTTCTTGATTCCTTATCGTGCGACTTGATCCTTGGGGGCGTATGCCTTTAATTCATTCCTACTCGATCTTACGCGACGCGAACCGCTTGTTATAGATCGAAAATTGAAGAACCGTAATGGTACTACAGATGTGATATGGGATATTTTCCCCGGTATAGCTGATTGGATTATTATCGTCGCTTTATGGAAGAATATTTTTTTGCTTCAGCCCAGTAGCGGTACTTCTGAGGTCTCTAAGGCTAGGTACAAGTTGCCATGAGGCTTATGATTTATTGTTCCGCAGTATTGATATGATGGTAGGACATTTGCCTACTTGTCGGGGCGGTGAATGACTTGATGGGAAGTTTACTCAGTGCATGATTTAGAGATTCGGTGTTTTATTCCTGGCGGGGAAAAGGCAATCGGGTTGAGAGTGTTCAGGTTTGGGTTGATGGGGTAACGGGACTTGGTATTTGTGAGCGTGGTGGAGTTTTTCTTTTATGATGAGGTGTCATTGTCCTTATTGAATGTACTAAGCTTGTTGGTGTTATGACCTTCTACAATTCGCCTTTGGGGCAAGCTATTGTTAAATAGTATTGAAAATGTGGCTGTTAGATATCACAGGGTGCGGTAGTTCAGGATTGAATCAGCGTATCTAATGTCGACGGCTCGAGAAAGATGATCTCCAGAAAGGTTCAAGTCAGTAGTGTTTTTAGGTCCAAGTGCTATGAAAAAGGATTTTGTTTAAGGCAATAACTGAACATCAAAGGATGAGGAAGGACATGTGGGAAGCGTCAGGCGGTGTTCAAAAATTCTAAAAGGCCAGGTATATGAAGCGAAGGTTGAGTAGTTGATTAAGAAAGCAGATTTGCCCAAAATGGGAGAGTGGCGGAGTTGCATATGGGCTTTGTAGTAGGATAACCACGTACCTTAAGGAGAGGTCAGAGGGATTTGAGAATATTAGTGGTTGGTGATTGGGGTCTACGGATTTAATCTAAAGCATGGGCTATTATGCGGCAGGAGACTTAGTATAACGAAAATGAGCTGCCTGAAATGAAGAAGGATACAACATAACTTGAATGGGAAGGATGTTGCCGTACATTTAATTGATGTCCACGAGGGGTGAAAAGACTTGTGCAGCTAGAGGATTAGCTCAGACTCAGGATGGGTTATTGATATCATGGTGATTTTACCCTGTGCAGCAGTGTCGGAAGATGTCGGGAAGTTATTTCCACATGTGGGTTATTCCCTGTGAGCAGGTTAGCGGTCGCGTGGTTGGCGAAGCTTCCGTGAAGAATTCTATTAGTTATATAGCAAAGAGATCAGTAGTGCAAATGTGTTTGATGATTCAGAATATAAAAAGGGCATTTTACAGAAAGATTTCGAGAATTTTGGTAGTTGATTGCGCAAGGTTATGTCAATAGGAGATTAAGAATCCTGGTAAATTCCAGAGTTGTGTAATAGTGGCTTCGAGCTAAGTGGGAGAGTGTGATGACCCAAAGGGTCATCACTTGTTTTCTTATCCATTCCGAGCTTCCAAGGCCTTGAAAACCTCATTTATAGCTCCTCGATTTGCGTGCACAGTCCATACACGTAGCTGGAAGCTCAAATATGAAATTCTATAAAAATTTGCTAAGTTTTGATATTAAAATGAATAAATTTGACTTCGGTCAACATTTTTGTGTAAACGGGCCCGGACCCATGAATTTACAGTCTCGGAAGTTCCGTAGAAAAATATGGGACTTGGGCGCATGCTCGGAATCGAATTCCGAGGTCCCAGGCTCGAGAAATGAATTTTTGAGTAAAATTATTTTCTGAAAATATTTAAGGAAAATGAAAATGAAAATTGATTAAAAAGTGATGGTATCGGGCCCGTATTTTGGTTTCGGTGCCCGGTACAGGTCTTATATGTGGTTTAAGCGCTTTCTGTAAAGTTTGGTTGAAAACGGATGTCGTTTGACGTGTTTCAAACTTAAAATGAAAAATTTGATGTTTTATGAAATTTGAAGAAATCATGGATTTTAAGGCTTAATTCGTTGTATATGACATTATTTTGGCGATTTGATCGCACGGTTAAGTCCATATGATGTTTTTGAGTTAGTATGCCTATTTAGTTTGGAGCCCCGAGGACTTGGGTGAGTTTCGGAAAGGTGTCGGGGTGGTTTTGGACTTAGGAAATCTGCAGGTTTTGGCTTAAGCTGTTGCAGGCCTATTTCTTCATCGCGTTCGCGAAGCTTTGAGTTTTCCTTCATCGCGTTTGTGTTAGTGATCTCGCGAACACATAGGGTTATTTGACCTTGGCCTCATTTTCTTGTTCGCGTTCGCACCCACTCTCCTGCGTTCACGATGCCTTAGCCCTCCCCTCTTTCGCGTTCGCGACCAAGCTCTCGCGATCGCGTAGCTCTGGATTTTCCTTCTTCGCGTTCGCGTCTGGTCTCATGCGTTCACGTAGACCAAACTTAGGTCCCCCTGGATTTTTACTCTTCACGTGCGCACCTCTCCGCTCGCGAATGCGATAGTCTGCCAGTTTTACCCTTCGCGAACGCGACCCTCCTGTCACGAACGCAAAGGGTAATTTCGCCCAGTCCTTTAAAAGTCCCAAAACAGAACCATTTCGGGAGTTCTCAAAATTTTCACGAACTCCCTCTTCTCCAAGGTCCATAGGCGTCCATTGAAGCTCTTCTTCACCAAAGTTTCTTGGGTAAGTGTTGCTTAACTCATTTTCTTCATTTCCATCAATATCTTTTGAATTCCTAGGCCTAAAACATGTGAAAATAGGTAGAAATTAGAGAATTGGGTAGAGTTAGGGTTTTCAAATATTTCGTGAATTAGACCTCGTTTTGGGGTCTAACTTGAAAGCAAATTATATATTTGGACTCGTGGGTGAATGGGTGAATTTATTTTGGTCCGAACCTCGTATTTTGACCAAGCGGGCCCGGGGTCAATTTTTAGAATTTTTGGCAGAATGTTTAGAAAAATATATATAGGCATTGGATTAGATTGTTTAGTATTATTGATGATATTATATCAATTGTGTATAGATATGATTGAATTGAAGCCAAATTCGAAAGGAAAAGTGGTGCTTAAGGATTGAATTGGCCATAGAACTCCGAGGTAAGTGTTTGATCTACCCTAGCTTGAGGGAATAAGAGTTGAGTCATATTTGTTACATGCTAATTGTCGAGTACGATGTATAGGCATGGTGACGAGTATCTATATATTGGTGTCTAGTATGACCGTGAGTCTTTACATTACGAATATTTGGATTTTGCTATATCNCTAACTTGAAAGCAAATTATATATTTGGACTCGTGGGTGAATGGGTGAATTTATTTTGGTCCGAACCTCGTATTTTGACCAAGCGGGCCCGGGGTCAATTTTTAGAATTTTTGGCAGAATGTTTAGAAAAATATATATAGGCATTGGATTAGATTGTTTAGTATTATTGATGATATTATATCAATTGTGTATAGATATGATTGAATTGAAGCCAAATTCGAAAGGAAAAGTGGTGCTTAAGGATTGAATTGGCCATAGAACTCCGAGGTAAGTGTTTGATCTACCCTAGCTTGAGGGAATAAGAGTTGAGTCATATTTGTTACATGCTAATTGTCGAGTACGATGTATAGGCATGGTGACGAGTATCTATATATTGGTGTCTAGTATGACCGTGAGTCTTTACA
>MU781515.1:0-15321 GCA_026770625.1 Nicotiana glauca
TGTTAGGACTTCAAAATCATCATCTTTATATGCAAGATGTGCCTTAGAATCATATTTATTTGAGGGACCTGCTTCGTCATCATTGTTTTGAAAGGTCAAGTGTGCCTCCACATTATTTTTCTTTTTCTTTAGGGAGGCTTGATAAAGTCTGACAAAATGCTCTGGTGTACGACAAATGCGTGCCCAATGACCTCTCATACCACATCGGTGACGCATACTAGCTTTACCTTTTGAATGATTAATTTGAGAACCCTTATTGTTCTCCAATTTATTTCCACCATAATGACGATAATTTTTTCGCCCCCTACCACGCCCACGTTTACAACCATGTCCACGACCACGGTAATTATTTTATTTTCTTTCAAACTTATCATGTGTTGCTACAGATTCACTTTCGGAAATGGAGCAGACCCAGTGGGACGGGCTTCATGATTTTCCATTAATAGAGTATTATTCTGCTCTGCCGCAAGTAGGCATGCGATTAACTCAGAATATTTCTTAAAATCTTTTTCACTGTATTGTTGTTGTAGCACCACATTTGAAGCGTGAAAAGTAGAAAATATTTTTTTCCAATAAGTCCTCATCTGTGATAGTGTCTTCACATAATTTTAATAGAGGACTTACTTTAAAAATAGCAGAATTATACTCACTTACGATTTTAAAGTCTTGCAACCTTAAATGTATTCACTCATACCGAGCTTTCGGTAATACCGTAAGTTTTAGGTGGTCATATCGGTCCTTCAAATTAATCCATAATTCAAGTGGATCTTTTACGGTTAAATATTCAGTTTTTAACGCTTCATGTAGATGATGACGAAGGAAAATCATGACCTTCGCTTTATCCTGATTTGATGCTTCATTTCCTTTTATAATAGTATTTCCAAGACCTTTAGCGTCAAGGTGAATTTCAGCATCAAGAACCCATGATAAATAGTTCCTCCCGGTGATGTCAAGTGCCACAAATTCAAGTTTTGATAAATTTGACATAGTGAAAACTATCATAAAAGATGAATAAGTTATAGAAATAATTATAATAATACACAATTAATGAAAACAAAACGATTAAGGTAAAATAAATGAAAATAGAGCTATATCATGTTAACAATCTACTATTTTATTTTATTCTTGCCATAAAGTAGAAATTNAAGTTAAAATATTTAAACAAATAAAAATACAATTATTAGATATGGGCATGAATTTAATCATAAATTTAAATATTAAATTAATGTTGACAACAAATAAGCAAAATACTAAAATAAATACTTTACTTTGAACGTGTTATTAGTAGCAGTGACTGGATAATGTATACACTACATATATATGCATACATGATAAACAAAAATGTGAAACAGACGGAAAAGGAAACAACAACATGAATGATGTAAATTATCAAATATTGCAAAGAAAAATTTATGTTGTAAGAATTAAGCATATGATATGTATTGCCATAAAAATGATTATAATGATACATACCTTAATAAAATATGGCTCAACTTAGCGGGAGTTAAGAATAAAATTAGAGCTTTGTGCTGATAACGTATTATAAAATAAAAGCAATGCAGTAAAATGTAAATAAGAAAAGATAGAAAGAAGGGAGAAGAGTTTTGTTCTTTCACATTGGTGTATTTTTTCATTGCAATTACATGGCCTTTTATAGGCATAAAAAGTAAAGATGATTGACATAAAATAGGAAATTTAATCTTTCAACTATTTACAATATGAGCATCCAATGTAGTATCCAATGTAGCATCCAATGTAGTATCCAATGTACAAATTATTCATAACAATTTTATCTTATACAATTGTGAATTGACACAAAGTTATACTAGCATTTTTACTCAGGCTTCTAAAATCAGTTTATTTTGAAAAAATATTTTTTGTCATAAACAGTTTGTGTTTGACTAATTAATTAGAAAAACACTTTTGAGCAGTAATTACTAATTAGTGTTTGGCAAAATTTTTAAAATTTGCTTTTAAGAGCCTGTTTGGCCAAGCTTATAAGAGGTCAAAAGTACCTTTTTCCCCCAAAAAAGTACTTTTAAAAAAATTTGAGTTGTTTGGCCAATATAGAGAACTACTTTTTGCTAGCAACAGAAGCAGTTTTCTGCTTTTGGGAAGAAGCAGAAAATTCTAGCTTCTTCCAAGAAGCAGAAACAGAAGTAGAAAATTAATTTATTCAAGATAAAACTATCCTCACGATAAATTTATATTTTCCAAATTATCACTTACTAATTTAAGTTTTTTCTTTTCAATGTTGTTTCTACTTTATACCATCCTATTAAAATTAAATATATCATATATACGAATCATATTGTAACTTTTCAAAAATGTTATTGACTTTTCTTAATTTTGATCTTTTCTTTGTGTAATATCTCGTAACTTTCCAAATTATCGTCTTCTTTTTTCACACTATAGCAAAATTTCTTCATCTTCTTTGGATTATCAATTCTCTTCCTACAAATATTTATTTATAATTTCTTCTATTATGTGATATTAGTTCCCGAATCTTTCGAGCAGTTATCAAATCTGATTTGTGAAAATGACCTATAAATAGGTAATAAATTTACAATTGCATTGCATAATATATTTATATATTATTAAAAGAAGAAGAAAATGCATCCATATTTAGTCAAGTGGCAGTTTCACAATAGGCCACTTGGCATTTTAGAAAAAAGTTAGTACGTTTAATAATAATTAGTTTCTTTTTGAATTTAAATTTATAAAAATAAATAAATTATACATTATGTGTTGATAATAATTAGCTAATTTTTTTGAATTAGAATTTAAATATATTTAACTATTTCATTTACGATTTCTTTTATATATTTAAAATTATTTTTATTTTACGCTCAATGCCATATTTCAAGTTTGACACTCCAAATCATCTAGTTACAACTACCATGGTTATACATAATTTTATCCGGCAATATTCTTTTACCGATAAAGAATTCAACTATTATGCTAATGAAGACATTACTGCGGAGATTGATGAAGGAGATCAGTCTTCTGATATTCCTTTAGAAATGCGAGGCAAGTCTTCTACTAATATTAAAACATTGTGTGATAGAAGTAGAGATGAAATTGTTGAGAAGTATTATCATGTATGAGTGACTTTACTTATTATTTCATGATGGATTATCAATATATATTAATTTGTGGATAGACTTCTAATTTATACTGAATGATGTTATTTAATTGATTCAAATCACCATATAAAAATAAGTAATTGTACTAGATAAAATCATATACTTTAGTATAACTATATATGTAAAATTTGCTTTAAATCTTTAATATTTTTTCTTACTTTATGTTTTATATATTAATTAAATAAAATGAAAAAAAGTATCTTACGATAAATATTTAAGTTCATTTTTATGTTTAAAGAATTATACGACCTTGGTACTATCCTTTTTGGTAATTTGACATTCAAAAGTGCTTTTTGAAATAATTGGCCGAACACAAATTATTTACCAAATGTTCCAAAAAGTAATTCTTAAATGAATTGGTCAAACACAAACAATTTTTTTTCAAAAATACTTTTAAAAAAAGTACTTTTCAAAATAAGCAGATTTTGGCAGCTTGGTCAAACGGGTTCTAAGTGTATTTTTCTCAAAAGTACTTCTTAGAAAAATATTTTTTAAGAGAAGCTAATTTTTTCTGCTTCTCCTCAAAGCACTTTTTATCTTTTTAAAAGCTTGCCAAACACCTCAATTTTTGGAAAAAGTACTTGTACCCCAAAAAAAGCTTGGCCAAAATTATGAATTAAAATTAGTGAGAGAATCTGTTTATGTTTGACAAGTGGAAATTATGAAAATAAAATTATGAATTAAAATTCACTTGTCAAACATAGAAAATTTTCACACATTTGTGTTAGTTGTATGAGGCACAAAATATTTTTTTTTTTGAAGAGAACAATATTATAGAGACTTTTTCAATTACGTGCAAATTATTGCGATGTTTAATTATCAAATATAGATATTTATGCAGTTTTTAACATTAGTAGCAGAAGCCTAGGATACCATTCCTTTTGCGCAAATAATAAGAGGTTACATGTTAATAACTCAATCAATTCTTCGAAAATATATTGTATTACCTTCATTGATAATAGTCAAAAAATCTCGGGCGTATGTTATTCTTGCAACTTCCTGAATGGTTTGAAGATTTGCACGAATGGAATAGAGAAATGCATATTAAATATACTTATAATGGTGTTCAATTATCAAAATCAGGATTTCTAATGGTTGAAAGATGACATTCATATCAGAATATTATTTCCTTTTTGTCTGGAACCTTGGTAGGAACAAGATCAGTTTGCCTAACACAATTAATCCATGGAATACTTGTTACTTTCTGTCCACATAAGTATTTGATAATTCTACTTACTCTATCGATGTATTCCGAATAATTCGCACAAAGTGCCATACTTGTATTACTTAAATTACACACAAATCTAACACGAACGAAGAGTTTATATGTAATTTGAGTTTGCAATGCATTTTACAGAAAACATATATTATAGTATAATATGGATAATTTGGCCATTATAATAAAATATTGTTATAAAGAATGACTGTTATAGAAAAATTTAACTGTATTCGGGACTATAAACGATCAACAAATAAAGACAATAACTTAATAATTGGTATGAATAGAATTCTACTTAGAGTGAATGTCTATCTTGTAGAGAGTTTTACTTTGTGACTAAGTCATTTTTCTCTTATAAATAGAGGGGTCTTACCCCATTTGTAAATCATCCCAAAATTCAATAAGAATTCTCTCTCTCTCTCTTTCTCTGCAATATTGTTCTTCTTCTTTTATTATTTTATAACACGTTATCAACACGAGACTCTAACCAATTGAGTAGAAGCTTTGGGATTGAGCATAATCATTATCAATTGTTCTATGAACTTACTTCATGATTAAATTCTGGATTTAAGGTAAGTATTTTACTTTTCTCTTTCAAATTCTTGACATTCTATAATTTGATTTTAAATACAAGCAAAGACGAAAAATTTTGTTTGCAACTCTAATGGAGTTTGAAAGAAATTATAACCACCCAAAGTGGTAAAATTTTTATGCCTTGCCATGATTAAATTCATGTATGATTGTGGGCAAAGAATTGAAAACTCGTCCCATTGAATTTGCTCCATTCTCATTCCCTTTAGAGAATGTGATAGCAGTATGTGATAAGTCTAAAAGAAGACAAAATTATTACTATGAAGGTATCAATGGATGTGGACGTGGCAATAGACGAAATTATAATCGTCATCATTGTGATACTGAGAATAATAAGGATTCTCAAAATAATCCTTCACTATGTGAAAGTAATATTTGTCATCGATTTGACATGAGATTTTATAAAGCACATATAGATGATTATGGTCCATTCATGATGTGAATGTGACAACATCTGATTTACGAATACATATTCATTCTTCAAAGAATATGAACGTGCTAGTGGTAGCGAATATACCACACTCACCTCTAGAAGGAGGTTTGAGATGATATAAGAAAATAATGTCATTATTATGGCATGAATGGTCATTGGTCACGTACCTACTGTACGCCAAAATATTTTGGCATTGTGATTATTAAAAGACAACGATAATGCAAGAACAGAACTTGCACATTTAATTTTGACCATAACCATAATGGTATAACTTTCTCTTTCAAAGAGATATTCACCATATGGGTATTGATGAATATGTGGTAGTACAAAATTAATTGAGAGCTCTGGAAGAGCCAATTACCATTATTTTGGAGAAACACAATTGATTACCAATAAGGTATTGTGTTGTAGTAAGTCTCAAAGAAACATATTCAGTTTCCAAAGTATTCGCGAAAGCGGTTGATTATATTGAGACTATAAATAAAGGAAAGATTTAATATCTTCTATTACTACAACTTGTAGCGGGATAATATGTATGTGAAAAGCTACCCGCTTTATTCTCCAATTTGTACTACATAAATAAAAGAATACCACAATGAAGTGGATATTTTATTGATATAAAACCCATATCGTAATAAACTTAGAGTTTATTGATAATTGCACACATCATGGTGTAAATCTGAAGTTTATCAATATTGATAATTTATTCAGTTGGCATAATTGGTTTAGCCATATCAATTTAAGTATGATGTGCAAAAATAAAAGAGAATTCACATGGGTAAATATTAAAGAACTAGAAAGTTCTTTACGAATTCTCTTATATTACTTGTTCTCATTAATTAATAGATCAACTAAATTTGGGATTGAATCCCATGAATTCTGAAAATATCAAAGGTGAATATGGGCCCATTCACCTTCCATGTATACCACATAAGATGCATCTATGAGATGGTTGCATGTGCGATTATTATTAACCCGCAACCTGGTGTTTGCGAGGTAACTTGCTCAATAATTTAATTTAGAGCATATTCCAGATTTTCTATTCAAGAAGTTCATCTTGATAAGTTGGTCTACATCACAGTTGGTTTAGCAAAATAATTTATTGAGTGCCTCCACTTAATAGCTAAACTATTGCTTGTGAGAACAAAGTTATCTATATCAGTTTGATATACGTTATATACCAAAGTATATTATTTTCTCCCCTCACAAGTGGTTCAGGGTCAGGAACCAAATAATTCCATCTTATTATTATTTATGTGCGGTGTATATTTTGATTAACACCATAAAGCACAAAGATGAGTTCTCAAAATTGAGAAAACAAGTTAGTTTTTCTAACATGAGGGGGAGACAAGATACAACAGTTGAGAAAAAGTTACATGGAATGAATTATCATTTATACATCTAGATCCTCGAATAAAATAATACGAACTTGAAGTTCATAAAAGGACAATTCATGTGCAATTTATTGCAAAGCATGCTAGACGCATTTGATGACCCAAAGAAAGTAACTATATTCTCATTGCAAATGCTCATATTAAGTCCTAGAAGGACAAAGTCTATGGTAAGCTTAAAGCGTATAGACAATCTGTTTCAAATAAACTTCTTGATAAAGAAGATGAGCAAATGATCATAATAAAGGAAGCAAGTGATCTAGAAGATCACATGATATAACCCTTCATAATATCTCATGAGAGATTCAGGTACATGAATATATGAATGAAGAGATCTCTATGTTATGTCATTATGAAAATACATTGAAACTAATATAAAATCATTGTCGACGTCAACCTTCAAGAAGTTAGTGAACAAGATTGGGATGTGAATGCTTAAGGATGTGAATTGATGCTCTCATCAGGGGGAGTTAATGCACGTTGTACTCTTTTTCCCTTACAAGGTTTTGTCTCACTGGGTTTTCCTTGCAAGGTTTTTAACGAGGCAACCAATAGACGCACTTCTAAACATGTGTACTCTTTTTCATTTTCTAGAATTTTTTCCCATTGGGTTTTCTTTTAGTTAAGGTTTTAATGAGGCACATTACTTATTGAGTAGACATTCAAGGGGGAGTGTTATGAATACAATTCTACTTAGAGTGAATGTTTATCGTGTAGAGAGTTTTACTTTGTGACTAAGTCATTTTTCTCCTATAAATAGAGGGGTCTTACCCCATTGTAAATCATCCCAAAATTCAATAAGAATTCTCTCTCTCTGCAATATTGTTCTTCTTCTTTTATTATTTTATAACAATAATGTCTTTTTTCCTTTTTGGCAATTGAAAGAAGTCGTGCTCCGTTTGGACTGATTTAATGTGCAAAATTGAAGGTAGATAATATTTAGAATCTTATTCTTTCCCTCCTACTTCTCCTTTCTCTTTTTCTTTCCTAGTTGCCAAAGAATATACTAATGTTATACAAAAATCAACTCTGTTTTCTTTAATACTTTTCCATCTTTCACAAGTTTAGCTAGAAAACTGTGTATAGTACTCTTTTTTTTTTTTTTTTAATCATTTTCACTGAGCAAAACTGTAATTTTTATGGAAAACAATAATGTATAGTCACTCTTAAAATAATATATAACCGAAATAATGTATATATTTTTTTTGTATATATATATATATACATTATGTATGTTATATACAAATTTTATACACTTTTTCGACTACCAAATATAAATAGTTTCTGGCTTTCTGCCGCGGGCTAAAGGTGAAAAAAAGCCCTAATTTTTATCCCCCTTCATCAATAATATTTGGCTTGAAGCAAGCCACACATCATCAATTTGTGACATTAAAGGCAGAACCACTGCTAAATTTCACAGTATAACCCATAGAGGAAGAAGGGTAACAGAAAAAAATGGTTACATGTATACATTTGCAAACGCCTTTGACATATTGTTCCTGGTTCTTTCAAGAAATAATAACCAGTAAAAATATTATCGAAGTCAACAGATTATCTGTGTTTTGTGACAAAGATGTTCTGTGCTAGTGTTATCAAAGGCGAAAAGCGCATAAAAACTCTAAGGGCTTAAGCGCGCGCCTTTGATAACACTGTTCAAGAATGTTACCCAGAAGTAGCACTCGAGATGCATTTTGATGGCTAGCCACCTTAATGTATCACATTTCAAATCTCGGAACTGTGACTGCAAAATCATTGCAGTAGATTTGGCTTTGGAAAGATGTTAATATCAGTTCAATTCGCGTCACTTCTGCTTCACCAGCCAGAATGGCGGCTCTCTGATCTGGACGAAAACTGTGACTCCAGACCAAATCCAAAGTCAAGCTCAGAACGACTTATGGGTGACCTGTCGCTTCCTCTACCTCTAATATCTCCAATGTCTTGAGAGTTACGTCGTTGGGATATCTTCATGAGATCATCTCCGATCTCAAGATCTTCTTCTACCTTGACTCTTCTATCCCCACCGGAGTTATCAACTTCTGTTACTTGAATGTTTCCTACCTTGCTAGACTCTAATGCCTCTTCATGTACATATCCGCGGAAATTGTTTTTCGAAGGTTCTATCCTCGAGCAGAATACTTCAAGAAAATTGTTCGTGCAACCCCGGTCATACACATTGATCCTGTTATCTCCTCTTAGTCCTCTATGACGAAAATTCTCATATGTGGTCTATAGGCGAAAACAAATAAACTTTTTAGTTATTGACTCCAACATAATGGAGCTTGAGAGACGCATGTTGAGCCCAACATAATCACACGAAAAAAGATCAAGCATACAGGAACGAAAGCAGTACTGCAATTATTATAGATGCAAACTAAAGCATATCAGAACTAAATTATATATTGACATAAGAAGTGTAAAAGACTAACCTGATTTTGACATATGAGATACAAATGGAAGCCAGTGAGACCTCCAACAAACCAAAGCGAAACAAAACAATACGCCATCAGTGCAACTGATGCAGGCGATACCTTAATAGCCTTCCAAATAGTTCCATAATCATCGACAAGAAGCTTAAGATATAACGCCGACATGGAAAAGACGTAAACACAGAGGAGAGCAGTTGACGAAACAAATAGGAAGAAGCAACGATAGTTGCGCTGTCACCAAAAAAGAAACAAACGAGTCTCAAGAGGCAGTGAAGGAGCAGCTAAAAGTAGAAAGGTGGAGTCCTTCCACATAGACCTTTCTTTTACAACCACGTAAGCAACTGATACAAAGCAAACAGGGAAAACGTACTACTTTTTTCTCCTTAAGAAACCATAAAAGTAGTTATAAAAACTAAAAAGAGTTGTAGAGAAGGAAGTTCCATTACCTTTCCAATGCATTGACCGACCCAAGGGCAATGGTGATCAAACCGCTCCACACAGTTATCACATACTGAGCAATGAGAGCATCTTGGTGGACGATACAACATGCATGTTTCACAATATTTAACTCTCACTGGCAGACCGTTGACTAGGATTTGCTTGGTGCGAGGCAAAGGTTTCCCACCAGCTTCATTGGAAGCTGAAGAATCATAACCTAACACTTCCTCAGGAGGATGAGAATTACGTGGAACAACGCCAGGATCCTTAGTTGATGTTGCAAGTAGAAGCAAGAAGACCTATAGCAAGCAGCACGATATCAAGACTATGAAGTAATAATAAAACAACAGAAGAAAGCATGACGGCATTAGGGGATTGCAGCTACAAATGTACTAACTGAAGTGTTTGTTCTTTGTAAAAGTTAAAGCTTTTAGATGAGATGTCGCACGGTTCAACATGGTATCGGAGCAGGCAAGAGATTTTTTGTTAAATCTCACCACCACCTAAAAAACAAAGAGAAATATTTCCACATGTTTGGTCCATGAAAAAGAATCAGGCCCAGACATGAGGGGGCATGTTTAGATATAACATAATTAAGTAATTTAAAGTGTGATGGTCACAAGTTTAACAGTATCTGCTAGCAGAAAGTAAGAAGGAAATGATGTATTTAGCCGAACTTTGCCCCACAAACGATAGAATATTACAGGCCCAATAAAGGGAAGTGAACTAACATAGATTGTGAAGACAATTGCTAAGACCATAATTGCATATCCTGTACTTCCTGTTGAGAATTCGTGAACAAGATTTCTTGCAACAAATACGCAAAATGTAACAACAGGGACAAGGATAAGCGTAAAGGTGACAATCAGTGACTTAGCATCTGGTCCGAATATCAGCCTCCCATCAAATAAGAATTTCTGCAGATTACAAACATTACCCAAAAACAAAGTTAAACGCCAACACAACGTCAGAGAAGAATAAATCCTATAATAGCAGCTCATTCAAATAATAACATCATCAAACTAGTGATTGCCAGGTCAGGCAATTGGTGAAGCTGACTGCCTTAGGTTTTCCATGATAGGTTCTTAACATATTAGTTTGTTTTTGTTGTTTCTAGTTTTAGTTCATTTTGGTACAAAACTACACCCAACCCAATAGTTCAAATAAAGTCGAGGTTAAATTAATTTCCTTAGTTGCTACCTAGTCCTCATGGAACGATACTCTACTTAAGACTTATTACTTGTGCGATCACATTTCACCTACGTGTGGGAAATCCACAACAGTGTCAAATTGTTCATTGAAACCTAAATAACTAACAGAGACTATCAGCCACTATATTTCGCTTCTTAGCAGTAACTTCAAGTGGCATCCAGCATAGCCTTACTACTTGTACATCATCATCCCGTCAACAAGCAAGAAGCAGTATGTGAGACGCCAAAATCCTTAAGCTCAAACATGTGATAAACCCAATACAACTAATCAAAAGACCAAATTTTCATATCTTGTCCAAGACCGGAGATTAAAGCAAACCTAGATCAAATTCCGCTGAAGTACACCAAATTATAGACTTTAAGCACAATATAAAGACAGCCAATTAACAATACCCTTCAGAAACCATTAGCTAGTTAAAAAAAATTAAAGGATACTTTATATTAAGGCATGCATGATCCTTAAGCTCAAACAAAATAATCAACTAGTACAACTAAATCCAGCAACAAAACAAGACAAAATCTTTTTCCTTGTTGAAAGTTGGCAAGTAAAGCAACAAAAACCCAGATTAAATTCCTCCAAATTAGATTAAAATACATATACAATTTATGCACAGCAAATACTCATGTCCCTAGAAAACCCATTAGCTTACTACAACAAATTCAAAGTATGTTCTCTCCAATGTGCATAATCTTAAGCTCAAAAGAAATAATGAACTAATACAACTCAATCCAGCACCCATGGGTGTGTCCAACTGGTCGTGGAGAATTATGAGGTCTCGTGTTTAATTCTCACTGGAAGCAAGATACACCAGGGTGATTTCTTCCCATTTGCCTAAACCTTGATGGACAAAGCTACCATGTGACTGGTAGGCAGAAGGGCAACTAGGATTTAAAGTTTATGAGTTTCAAATTGTAGTTGGATTAAGTTACTAGGTTCTGAATTAATTAATTTTTACATTTTTTTAAAACAAACAAACCCATATTCCGCCTGCTAGCTCAGCCTCTGCTGGTAGGAGATGGCACGTATGTGATGCAATAGTCGAGAAATCGTGCAAGCTGGCCGAGAATTATAAAAAAAGTACAACTCACCAGCACCCCCCAACAAGCAAAATCTTCTTTTCTAGTTGAAGGCAAACAAGTAAAGCAACAAAAATCCAGATCGAGTTCCATAAAGTAAAACCAACCTATTGAATTTTAACACAATATATGCACACTCAATTAGTCATATTTTTAGAAAACAATGAGCTTAATTAGAAAGAAAATGAAAGAATACACTACACAACAGTTTACATTATAATGTATAACATAAACATATGGACTAGAAAGAACCTTACATTGTTCCCTTTCCAAGATTGGTACACTCTCTTGGGTTTGGCCATGAAATATTGATTCTTGTTTTGGTCA
Source organism: Nicotiana glauca (assembly GCA_026770625.1). NCBI lineage: Eukaryota > Viridiplantae > Streptophyta > Magnoliopsida > Solanales > Solanaceae > Nicotiana > Nicotiana glauca. The sequence continues at coordinate 12,260 of MU781515.1, forward strand.
CTTTACTAAAACTGGAAGAAGAATAGAAGAAGGGGGGGAAAATGAACAGAACTTGGAATTCTTGTTTTCATTTTATTTTTTGTTCTTTCATTCTTCTTTTTTCAACTTTTTTGCATACAAATTCGTGTCAAAATGGCGGTCTGTGGTTTAAAATGCGGTGGATTTAATCATGGTTATATGGCTTTTCATTTCTCTCTTTTTTCTTTTCTTTATTTCTTTGCTTTTCTTCTGTCGGCCCTTTCCTTTTCTTATGCTTTTTCTTTTGTTTTTCTTAATCTAATGAAACCTTAGTTCTTTTTCCTAAAGAACGAATATCGCATTTAAAGAACCTAACTACGTAATTCTTTTAATAAAAAATACTCCATCTATTCTAGTTATTAACCTATTTCCTTTTTGGTCCGTTTAAAAAAGAATGACTCATTTCTAAATTTAGTAATAATTTAGCTTAAGCTTATAGTTTTACCCTTAGTGAGAAGTTTTTAAAACCACACAAATACTCTGGGCCTCCTTTTGACTTGTTTAGGACCACAAATTCCAATTTTTTTTTTATTTTTCTTAAACTTCGTACACAATCAAAAGGTTCTAATATATTGGAACGAAGGGAGTACTACGTAATTTTATCAAAACAAAGATACATGTTTCTATATAACAAAAATAAAAAATTCATAACGTATTAGCTTTATCCTTGTTAAAAAATATTCCCTCCGATTAGAGATGTCAATATGGGCCGGGCTAGCCCAACTCAGCCCACGTGAGATTTAACAATTGACTCGCTGGACTGGGCCAGAACACCATTTTGATGGGCCTTATAAAGGTCAGCCCACCCCAGTCATATGTGGGCGCGGCCCCTCACCGGCCGGCCCATCATTTTTAAAAATATAATTTTATATTTTTTCTTTAAGTTCTGACCTAAAAAAAGATAATTATTTAAAAGTTAAAAACTATCTTATTGGAAAAAAATTACAAAACCTAATAAAATTTTATATTGTTTCAATATATCACAATAAACACTAAAAATAGTAAAAGACAAGACTATATTTCATTCATTAAAAGTCAAAACTTAAAACAAACTATTCAAGAGAACGTTCATGATGCTTATGAGATATCCAACACATCATCTTCATCAAACAGATTTGAATCCATTTGTGACAGGGCTGTCTTAACATCTTCGCTTTCATCTACATCTACAATTCATATGCAATATTAATTAGTTAAATATTAAAAATAATTAAATTTTAAGAATTAATAATACTTAAATTCACATAAAAAATATTATCGGTTTGAGTTTGGAAAAACCCGTGCAGCCAATTTTGAGTAGTAACAAGTGTTTGGACATTTTCATAATAAATATTTCACGACCCGAATTTTCCACCATCGGGAGTCGTGATGGCGCCTACTAACGGAGCTAGGTCAGCCAAACTTTAAATATTCTCTGATAAACCCCAACAATATGAATATACGGAAATACAATTAAATAAGAGCGGAAGACTTTAAGTTTAAATAAAATGAAATCAAAATGTGGAAGTTTAAACCATATCTCTACCCAAAATCTGGTGTCACTAGCTCACGGACTGCTATAGAGTACTAAAAACAAGTCTGAAATGATTTTACATACTGTTTGTCTCGAAACAAAGAAAACAAACTAAGCATAGAAGGGACTTCGGCCTGCGAACGCTAGCTAGGCTACCTCGTGAGTCCCTGGACTGAAGACAGCTCCCGGGCGATCCTACTGCTGCTGTCCAAAAGTTGCTCCTGGATCTGTGCAAAAAGATGTACAGAGTATAGCATCAGCACAACCGACCCCATGTGCTGGTAAGTGCCTGGCCTAACCCCGACGAAGTAGTGACGACGCTAGATAGGACTACCAAATCAACTTGTGCAGTTCAATATCTATATATGCAATAGAAGGCAAGAAATACCGAAAACTAAACAGTTAACAGAGAAGGGAAAACATGCTTTGGGGGAGTACAATCCGGATATAAAAGTCACCAACTTAAATAAGAAACAGGGCACAACAATAATTTAACAGAGATAAGAAATCCAACAGTTGCACGACATCAACCTTCGTGCTTTTACTCTTATCCTCACCCAAAGCAATCAAACAAAGTGCACGACATCACCCTTCGTGCTTTCCTCACATAACTCTCATTTCATGGCATGGAATGACCCTTCGTGCAAATATAATCAACAATGGCACGGAATGTCCCTTCGTGCATAACATAATTAACAATGGCACGGAATGACCCTTCGTGCAAATATAATAAAAAATGGCACGAAATGACCTTTCGTGCATTATCACTCTTCCTAACCCAAACAACAATCACAACCAAACGGGCGAGGGGAATAAACAGTAATGAGAAATGTCCCGGCAAGGGAAAAACACAATTAAACAACTAAGTCCCGGCAAGAAAGCAATGATAATAACTTTCACATCCCGACAAGGGAGATAATCAATATTTCTTACCAATTCTTTCATTTCCTACTCGATAGTATTTTATCGTTCGAGCCCTCCAAAGAATTCACAAGTTCACAATTGATCCTCAACTATTCACATTATGTAGAATTCATTAATTAGCTTGGAAGAGTCCCAAATATACCAAGAACAACTAATAACAAAGACTAACGGTCATGTTAGACACCGGTGTATAGATACTCGTCACCATACCTATATACTGTACTCGATCATTTAGCAAATAGCAATCAAGAATACTCTAATCATATTCTCTCAAGCAAAAGTTAGATCAAACACTTACCTCAAATACTCCAAAAATCCACTCAAGCCTCTAGAATAGCTTTACCCCTCGAATTCACCACAAAACCGCTCGAATCTAGTCACAAATTACTTGAATGTATCAACAAATGCTAGTTGAATCAACTTGAATGCATAAAAATGAATTTTCCAAAGTTTTACTCAAAAATTCCCAAATGCCCTCGGGCCCACGTGGTCAAAACCTGAGGTTCGAACCAAAACCCGATTATCTATTACCCCACGAGTTCATATCTATGATTTATTTTGAAATCGGACCTCAAATTGAGGTCCAAATCCCCAATTTTAAGAAAAC
>MU781515.1:16214-35235 GCA_026770625.1 Nicotiana glauca
TACCAAGGTGAAAGTTCGCATTTGTAATGGGAAGCTCGCAATTGCGAGTTCGCATTTGCGAACACTGGCTTCGCAAATGCAAAGCCTGCAGAACTGAATGATACTAGATTTTACAAATGAGAAAATACAATCCGATGCCTATCCAAAACTCTCCCGAGCCATCGAGGCTCCAAATCAAATATGACACAACCTCAAAAACATTCTACGGACTTACTCGTGCGATCAAATCGCCAAAATAACATCATTTACATAGAATCGAACCTCAAAACACATGATTTTCATTTCAAACTTCTTAACTTTCAAACTTGGAACTCATAGTCCGAAACACGTCAAACGATGACCGATTTCGACCAAACTTCACAGAAAGCGCTTAAACAATATATAAGACTTGTTCCGGGCGTCGGAACCAAAATACGAGCTTGATACTATAGTCTTTTAATCAATTTTTATTTTTATTTTCCTTAATAATTTCAGAAAAATATTTTAACAGAAAAATTCTTTTACTCGGTTTTTAGACCTCGAATTTCGACTCCGGGCACATGCCCGAGTCCCATATTTTTATACGGACCCTCCGGGACCATCAAATCACGGATCCGGGTTCGTTTACCAAAAATATTGACCGAAGTCAATTTTAACCATATTAATATCAAAATTCTTCATTTTTTTCACAGATTTCACATAAAAGCTTTCCGGCTGCGCACCTGGACTGCACACGCAAATCGAGACAACTAAAAGTGAGGTTTTCAAGGCCTCGGAAGTGCGGAAGAACACGGTGATGACCCCTTTGGGTCGTCACAAAATGCAACTTCTGTACTTTGTAAGAACACGCCACCAATGCTAAATATTGACTCCGATGCTACAATGGTAATAAGAATACTAAGTACATCACGCACCATCATTGAAAGATCGGTGTACTTTCTAGAATGGTTCTTCCAATAGACGACATGAAACTTCTCAAGATCAAATTTTGGTTCCTATTAGTAAAGACTCAATTCTGACTTTTCATATCTAAAGGCAGTGTACTTTTATTTTTTATATACTTTAATAAATATTTTATTAGTCCCACGGGCCAGCCCGCCCCTGCCTCAGTCAAGCCTCACAGACCACGGGCTTACTCGGACCGGGCTTAAAAACCTTATTTTTGGGAGAAATTTAAAAATAGTCATATTTACAACTGGTCATTCAAAAATAGCTCAGTTTCAAAAGTACTCGAAATTTAGCCATTGTTCATGTAAAGATAAATCTGAGCGAAAACACTATTCAAAACTTGGAAAATATGCCAGTATATTATACTGGAGTTCCAGCATAAGTATGCTTGAACTCCGACATATTTTATTGGAGTTCCAGGATAAGTATGCTGGAGCTCCAACATAATATGATGGAGTTCCAACATAATATACTAGAGTTCTAGCAAGTATAATTGTCCAGTATAATATACTGGAGTTTGGAGCACTGGTGCTCCAGTCTCCAGTATATTATACTGGAGTCAGAAAAATATACCGGTCCAGCATAATATGCTGGAGTTCATACACAGGTGCACCGAACTCCAGTATATTATGCTGGACCGGTCTCTTGCAGCAAAATAGTGGCTATTTTTTATTGACTTTGTAAACGCTGGCTATTTTTGAATGACAAGTCCGAAAATTGTCTATACCGTGCTATTTTTACCTTATTTTTAAACGGACTCCAAAAATTCTAGCCCAAACCTGCTAAATTACGGGCTAGGCTGGCCATACGGGGCAAGCCCATATTAACGACTCTACCTCCTATATATAGTAACTGACTTTTTGGCTTTTGATACATCCCCTAAGAAAATACTAACTCTTAGAGAGAAAATATTTGAAGGTTTCGTGGTTGTTCATTTTCACTCTTTGAATAAATCTAGCGAGGGTTACTTCATCAAGTTATATGCATTTACATTGTATTACATTCTTTGACTGTTACTTACACTATATATGGTGATTTTGATATATATGCAACTATTGTAGTTTATAAAGCAGCGCTTTTGGCGATAGGAAAGTATAGTCAAACAATATCAGTGGCACATTTCACGTTGTGATTGCATAGTGCTATTTTGACTGATTAAGAAAAGTAAAGGCAACATTGGATATATATTCCATTATCCGGCACAAATATCTCTAATTAAATAAAATAAAGTAAATGAAACTAAAATAAGGGAAGTGGGATTGCAGCATAATAAAAATGATAGCTGACTAGAGTTTAAATCTCAATATTGAGTAACTTTTTTTTAATCTAATTCATGTTTGGATGAGATATAGCGGTTACTATATAATTACATGCAAATTAACTCGAACTGCGAATATATAATAAAGGGAACGGAGATATTAAAAATTGAGCGAAGAATAGTCAAGCAGATAAAAAAATGTTTTGAGAATACTATAATAAATCTTTAAGATTACCAAATCCTTCTTGATTAAAGTAGGAATTTTTCCTTTCGGTACAATATTTGAAATTTATTTATCAAAACTGTCCTAGTTCTATATATCACTCACCGCAAACAAGGATTACTTACCAATTATGTACAAATCCATTATTAGTATCTTAAATTAGGGGATTTAGTTACTGTTTAACCAAAAATTAGATTTTTAGTCAAAGCTAGAATTTAGAAGAATACGGGTTACTGATAATCAGAAGAGCATATAAAGAAAGAATTTTGTGAATAATATGATCAGAAAGCAAGTAAATCAAAGTATATTCCAACAGTGTTTCGTGTCCTTACAATTATTTGTTCATTTCCCTTTTATAGCTATTTTGGGGATATGAGCCTTACCTTTGTCATAATAAGGCTATTATGGGCAATTAATGACTTTAAATGCTACGTTACATAATCATATACATTAAATACATATTTTCTAACATTTTCAGTATTTAATACTCATTAAATATTGTATTGGGACTCTTATTTGCTGTCAGATTCATTCCTTTGAGCCTTCACGATCTTTGCGCTTTAAATGTCTTGAATAAGTATGAACGTTGAATTGCTTGTACGACTGCTCGTGCCTCTTTTATTTACCTTGCTCGTATCTGTTGTTGCTCGTACCTCTTAACTAACCTTAATTCTTTGACTGTTTGACCAGCCTACGTGTCATGACACGTCATCTCCAATATGCAAACTAAAATTTTCCCAATACAGATAGTCCCTCCATTTTCCATTTATTCGTCAGTTGAATATTTGGGAAGTTGATTTCATTAAAGGAGAATTTTTGTCACCATTAATGTTATGACAAGATTGACGCTTCAATAGTCACTTCCATTTAATGCTCTTCACACGTGTCAACTCCTTATCAATTCTGCAGTTTGCACCCCTTTTTAAGGCCTTTTTTATAGTTCCACGATTCACGAAGTACCAATTACCATTATTATGACCCTTCCATTATTGCATTTTCGCTTTTGACGGTTGCCCATAAGTATAAATATAATTTTACCTTTTACTTTTCACCACATAAAACTTTTTCGAACATTTGAAATGTGCAAATCTCTGTTCACTTCTTCTTCTTCCTCATCATGTCTTCTTCGAATCCTAACCCTAGAAGAGTTCCTATTTTAGACAACTTTCCCAATGCCCCTATTAGACATAAAAGGGGCGGTAGACTTCGTAGCTTAGGATCCTCTCGTGGTAGTGGTTCTGCCATGCCTTCTCCTAGCCCCGGTCCTTCTTCTAGAACTAGAGGTTCTTTTACCCAAAAATCATCTTCTAAGGGCAAGGAAGCCTCTGAACCATTACAGGATCCTTTTGTAGAAGAGATAGTCCCTAACAATTTATCCTTTTATCATGATAGACAAACATTTCAAAACCAAATTTCTAGTATGGATCGTGCCGACGCTTACCCCACTTTGATTACAGAGGTTTTAGCTCCCATAGTCCGCAAATATTGCCACTGGAGTGACGATTTTCCCATCGTAATCCCCAATCCAAATCAAAGAATTAATTCCTATATGACTGGACTCTCATTTGTTTACACATACCCTTTTACTCTTGGGTTTAAACCAACTATTGATCCAGTGATCCTTGATTTCTATCGTTTCTTCAAAGTCCTTTTAGCATAGATTGGCCCGCTAGTATGGAGGGTTGTTTCTTGTTTAAGACATCTGGCCAATTTGGCAGATGTTAATTTCACCTTCCCTCACTTAATTCATCTCTACACCCCTAGACATTTTCGCAATGGCATAAGAGGATTTTAGTGAGCCCAGAAGATGATAATGATCGTGGCTGGTATGCCCGGTTTGTCGCTGACCCCACAGTTGGTTTAGTGGGTGAAGAAAACATTCCCTTTCCTCATAAGTGGAACTTTGCACGTAAGTCTCTCACCCTTTCTCGTGCCTTTTTCTTTCAAGTTTATCAATTTCTTTAACTTTATTTTTTTATAGCAACCATGAGAGTTGTGGAGAACGTTCCCAATTTTCGTGGTTGGGTAGATAAATTGTTGAAGATCGCGCTTATGGAGGCTAGGTCTTGGAAATATATTTCCAATCGTTAAGGTTGGAAAGTAAAGACTCACGGTAAGAGTTTTTGTCTTTCTCATATGTAATTTTTTTTCCCTTTATTGCTTTAACTTTCATCCTTCTCTTTGCAGGATTTGCTATTCGAGGTGTTACTACTGAAGTAGTTGCGGCCTCTCGTTCCTCTTTAGGAACTCAAATTTCCTTAGAAATGGCTCAGGATATACTCTTGAAAAGAAAAACCATTGAAGAGGATGACTCTGAGGAAGAAGATAAAGGTGGTTCTTTGATGACAAGGCCAAGAGTTAGGAGACGTATCGTCTCTGACGAAGCCGAAGTTTCTCCTCATCTTTCACCTACCGGGCCTGTTCATCTCGTCTATGATGCTGACGTTGCTACCCCTCGTGACACTCGTGACACTCGTGACTCTATTAACCATCTTTTCGTTAGTGGTTTCTAGAGTGGTGAGTTAGGTCCTGTTTTGGATGAACTTCCCCTGTCTTTCTCTTCAACTCCTATATCTTCAATTCCTTCTTTTCCTTATCCTGCCGTGCCTTTGATCCCTTCCTTACCTGCTCCATCTACTTCTGTACCTCCCTCTGCTATTTTTACTTCTTCTACCGCTCCTCCTTTGGCAATTCCTCCTTCTATTGTCCATCATACAGAAGTGGGTTCTACGAGTATAAGTGTTGCTATAAGGAGCTTGACTATTGAAGTTCCTGCTAACAACAACCCTTTGAGGAAATCTGGTCAGGCAGATGTTTGGCTTGAGCCTTTAATTGGCCCAATTGAGAAAGAAAAAATGAATAGCCATAGTTGTCTGACTTTGATGAACGACATAGTTCATGCTACCTTGAAGGTATTTTTCTTCTTTCTTTACTTTGCAAATTTTTTCTCTAGAATTCTTATTCTTATCCCTTATCATTTTCAAGCCAATCTCATTGGTACAGAGCTGATGAGCAGAGTTTCTCTATTAGAGAAGGTGGCACGCGACTTTGAAAAGGTTGTTCTTGATTCAGAGAGGGTAGTTCGTGACTCTCAGTTGGAAGCAGCTAATTGGAAGGAACAATTTGATAGTGCACAAATTACTATAGAAGATTTGCAAGAGAACAAGAATAACCTAGAATAGCAGATAAGAGCATTATCCTTAGAGCTTGCGGTTGCCTAGGCTTCTTCAAGTCAGGCAGAGAAAGAAAGAGAGCGTCTCGAGTCTTCTTTCTCAAAGCAATTATCTAAGGCAAGTGAAGAGAATAGAGAGTTGAAAGCTCTTTTAAGTCAAAAAGAAGTTCATGCTACAGATCTGATGCAGAGTTTGACTCAGACACAAGAAGATCTGCGAACTTCTGATAGCAAGGTACATGCCTTAGAAAAATCTCATGCCTCTCTCCAAGCCTCTTACAACTTAGCCTTGTCTGAAAATGAAGAACTCAAGAATGAAATTGTTACTTGGGAAAGAGATTATGAGCTTCTTGAAGATAAGGCTGCCGTTGATGTAAGCTGGGCTTTTCTGAACTCTCAGCGTGATACTTTAGTCGAAGCTAGCCAAGAGAACTTCAATATGGAGGCAGAGTTAGCTAAATTTATGGAGACCATTGAAAAAGCTCAACAACCACTGGACTTCCCTTCACCCGCGATTGAAGTTCCTGAAGCTGAAGCTCCCGTAGTTGATGCTCCCGTGAGTGAAGCTCCCGTGATTAAAACTTCCTTGGCTGAAACTCTAGCAGTTGAAGTCCCCATGAACGCTGAAATATCCTCGGGTACCGCACCTTATTCAAGCCCAACCGTGCCTCTTGTTGCAAGCCAGGCTGAGACTTCGTCTGTTGATGCACCAATTACTGCGATTGAAGATCAACCTACTTCTATTGACGATGTTGTTCCAGTTGAGCCCGTTGATAATCTTTCCTCAATTCTTTCTTCTTAGTGAAAAGATTTATATTTGCTTTAAATTCCCTTTTTGCAGGTACCTGTTTGGAAAACTGTGTTTAAAGTTCTTAGATTCTTTTGAAAGTTTTTTTTTCTAATCAAATCCTTGGTTATCATTTTGAGGGGTTGATTTTAGAAGTACAAGTCTCCAAGTCTTGTCATGGGGAATTTTGTATAAACAGTTTGATGACTAAGTTTATATTTAGTCTTTAGTTTTAAATATTAAGAAGTTTTTATTATCATTAAACTTCCGTCTGTTCTATTCTTGCCTTTTATTTTCAAGGACTTAAAGAATAGTCTGCATTTTTGTTCTTTGAAAATGCTTCTGTTAATCTCATGACTAAATAACATGAGTTTCATAAAAGAGGACCCTTTTGTATTTTGACACTTAATGAAGAAGACGTCTCAACTTCATAATGGTGTTATCATACGATAAAAGAAATAGGAACACACATGTTTCTTTGAAATAACTTTGACAAGTTTTTATTTCTGAACCTTGACAAGTTTTGAATAATACTTTACATGTATTTGAATTACATCTATAACTTTCTCGTAACTGTTTTCCTTATAACAAATTTTTACAAAAGAAGAACAATAGATATAGGGTTTTTCCTTATAACCCGTTTTGGTACATAGTCTTTACCCTAGCTGTTTTGAGGTATATTGGATCCCCTTAGCTCCAAAACATTAGGAAGGGTTTGAGAGGTGACTCCATTGTTCTCATGGGAAAGAATACTATGTTGGATGCCATGACTTCGTAATTTCACTCCGCACTTGACTCTTCTAAGCTTGATTTTTCCTCAATCTTCTTTTCCTTTTTTATACACATGACTGTATATACTATGTAGTCCCCTAAGTGTTTGAGTGTTGAAGTATGAAGCCTCGAGCACTTGATACTCTTTTTCACTTGGTCCTTTTCCTGAAAAGGAAATACATACGGGACTCAGAGGTGCAATTAAAGATGAAGACGGCTTAACTCGTTTATATTTCTATCAGAATAATTGTAACCCTGGCCAGGAATTTTACTTTATTCCATTTTGCCTTACAGGCCATGACTCATCATTTAGTACGGGTTAGCATTTTTCCTATCATCTAAAATTGTTAGTAAAATTTTAACAATTCAAAAAATAAAATTTAACATGGTGATACCTGACCGTGGGTTTTTCCTTAGAAGTAGTATCTCTTCAAATGAACAACATTCCAATGTGAAGGAAGCACCTTCTCGTCCATTGTTTCCAATTCATATGCCCTTTTTCCTGCAATATCACGAACTCTGTAGGGTCCTTCCCAGGTTGGACCTAGTTTACCCGCGTTGGCTGCCTTTGTAGATTGAAAAACCTTTTTAAGCATGAAGTCCCCAATTTTGAAAAATCTCAGGCGAGCTTTCCTATTGTAATATCGTTTGATCACTTGTTTTTGTGTTGCCATTCTTATTAACGTAGCTTCTCTCCTGCCGTCCAGTAGATCCAAATTGACCCGCGTCTCTTCATCATTAGACTCTTGTGTTGCTTGTAAGAATCTTATGCTTGGTTCTCCTATTTCAACCGGTATCAATGCCTCAGCTCCGTAAACCAAAAAGAAGGGTGTTTCTCCTGTGCTCGTTTTTATTGTTGTGCGATATGCCCATAAAACTTCGGGTAACACTGCAGGCCAATTACCATTTGACTCCTCTAATCGTTTCTTTAAATTGTTGATTATGACTTTGTTTGTTGATTTTGCTTGCCCATGTCCCACCGGATGATATGGTGTAGATGTAATCCTTTTAATTTGCTAACTCTCAAAAAACTCTGTGACTTGAGCTCCGATAAATTAAGGGCCATTGTCACATACGATTTCCTTTGTTTTACCAAATCTATAGATGATATTGCGCCAAATGAAATCCTTAGCTTCCTTTTCTCGCACCTGTTTAAATGCTCCTGCCTCCACCCATTTAGTGAAATAATCAGTAAGTACGAGCAGAAACTTTACCCGTCCTTTCGCTTGAGGTAATAGTCCTACTATATCCGTCCCCCATTTTATAAATGGCCACAGTGCAATGACTGGATGTAATAATTCTGTTGGTCTGTGCATATTGTTACCGTATCTCTGCATTTATCACATTTAGCCACGAAGCTCTTCTTCCATTTTGGGCCAATAATACCCTGCTCTAATCAAGGTTCTCACCGATGATCTTCCTCTTGCGTGATTCCCACAATGCCCCCATGTATTTCTCTCATTACATACTCCTTTTGCAAAGGTCCGAGATATCTTGTTAAGGGTCCACCGAACATTATACGATATAAATTCCCTTGCTTTAAACAGTACCGAGCAGCCTTCTTTCGCAGCGCATAAATTTCTTCTTATCATTAGGGACGGTACCATGCTGTAAAAAAGCAACAATTTCGTTCCTCCAATCCCAAGTTAAATTATTAAAATTTACCTTATTCTTATTAGGTTCGAGAACTGAGTGAAATAAATGTATAATTAAGGCGTTTGCATCATTTGCTACATCAGCCGCGGATGCGAGATTAGCTAAGGCATCTGCTTCAATATTTTCATCCCTTGGTATTTGTATGACCTTCCAAGTTTGGAATTGCTTTATCAGTTCCCGTACTTTTTCCAAATACTGTTGCATCCTTGCTTCCCTGGCCGTGTAAGTCCCCAACATTTGATTAACCATGAGTTGTGAATCACTTTTGATCACTATTTAATTTATACCAAGTTCTCGTGCCAATTCTAGACCTGCAATCACAACTTTATTCTCTGCTTCATTGTTAGTTATGGAGTGACATTTAATAGCTTGCCTAATAATTTTACTCGTAGATGGTACTAATACAATTCCTAAACCTACACCTTTTATGTTAGATGAGCCATCAGTGAATAAAGTCCACGTTCCTAGATTAACCCCATTAAGTATCTGTACTTCTTTTTCTGCTTCTAATTGCATCCCTTGGCTAAAGTCAGCCACGAAATTGGTTAATACTTGGGATTTTATTGCTGTTCTAGGTAGGTAAGTGATTTCATATTCATTTAGCTCTATGGCCCATTTAGCCAATATGCCCGATAATTCATGCTTATACAATATATTGCGTAAGCGGTATGCAGTCACTACAACAATGGCATGACATTGAAAATATAGTCTTAACTTTCTAGATGCTATGATTAAAGCAAGTGCTAGTTTTTCCAATTGTGGATACTGTGTCTCTGCATCTAACAAAGATTTATTAACATAATAGATAGGGTATTGTTTACCTTGTTCTTCTCGAACCAAAACAGCGCTTACCGTAACTTTTGAAACAGCAAGGTAAATGAAAAGTTTCTCCACAACCTTTGGTTTTGCTAGCAAAGGTGGATTTGATAAGTATGTTTTCAAAGTGCTTGTTGATATTCCTCATTCCGCTTCTAATTGCATCCCTTGGCTAAAGTCAGCCACGAAATCAGCTAATACTTGGGATTTTATCGTTGTTCTAGGTAGGTACGTGATTTTATATTCACTTAGCTCTATGGCCCATTTAGCCAATCTGCCCGATAATTCATGCTTATGCACTATATTGCGTAAGGGATATGCAATCACTACAACATTGGGATGACATTGAAAATATGGTCTTAACTTTCTAGATGCCATGATTAAAGCAAGTGCTAGTTTTTTCAATTATGGATACCGTGTCTCTGCATTTAACAAAGATTTACTAACATAATAGATATGTGATTGTTTATCTTGTTCTTCTCGAAGCAAAACAGCGCTTACCGCAACTTCTGAAACAACAAGGTAAATGAAAAGTTTCTCCACAGCCTTTGGTTTTGCTAGCAAAGGTGGATTTGATAAGTATGTTTTCAAATTTCTAAGTGCTTGTTGACATTCCTCATTCCACTCAAAATGATCTTGCTTCTTAAGGGCTGAGAAGAATTTAAAACATTTTTCCGATGATTTAGAAATGAATCTTCCCAAAGCTGCGATCCTTCCTGTCAATCTTTGAACTTCTTTCTTGTTTGAAAGTATATCAGGGATTTCTTCAATGGACTTAATCTGTGCAGGATTCACTTCAATATCACAGTTAGAAACAAGAAAACCTAAAAACTTACCTGATACTACACCAAATGCGCATTTTTCTGGGTTTAACTTCATATTATATTTTCGCAAAATTTTAAATGTGTCAGACAGATGCAATATATGATCTTCTGAATGCTGAGTCTTAAATAGCATATCATCTATATATACCTCCACGGTCATACCTAAATGCTCTTGAAATATTTGGGTAACTAACCTCTGATACGTTGCACCTGTATTCTTAAGACCAAAGGGCATTACCTTATAACAGTAAGTCCCTCTGTGTTATGAAAGAAGTTTTTTCCTCATCTTCTAGATCCATTTTGATTTTATTATAGCCTGAATATGCATCTAAGAAACTTAATAGCTCATGTCCTGCAGTAGCATCAATTAGTTGATCTATGTGCGGTAAAGGAAAAGAATCTTTTGGACAAGCTTTATTAAGGTCTGTGTAATCTACACAGACTCGCCACTTACCATTCTTATTAGGAACCACAACAGTGTTAGCTAACCAGTTAGGATATTTTACCTCACGAATTGAACCAATTTTTAGCAATTTTTGGACTTCTTCTTGAATCACCTGATTCTTGAAAGTTCCTTGCTTTCTTTTCTTTTGCTTGAATGGAGGGTATGATGGATCTTCATTTAATTTATGAGTTATGACCTCCGGTGGTATCCCTGTCATGTCAGAATGCGACTAAGCAAAACAATCTGCATTAGCTTTTAAAAATTCAATCAACTTACGCTTTACCTCCGGGCTAAGATTAGCTCATATATACACTTTTCTCTCGGGCCAATGTATAAATAAAACCACAACCTCTAACTCTTCTATCGTTGTTTTGATGTTCTCGTTTTCCTCTGGTTCTTGAATGGTATCAGGTCTTGAATCCACATCTATTTGCCCTTGTTCAGTTGAGGTTGACACCATGTTACCCCTACATGAATTCTGTAATTGCTATTTGTCTTCTCCCTTAACAGTTGAATTTGCAACGTAATTGATGCTTCTAGATGTTTGTTGATCGCCTCTGATTTGGCATATTCCCATGGTGATGGAAATTTAAGAACTTGATGCAAGGTTGATGGAACAACATCCATGTCATGGATCCATGGCCTCCCAAGAATCATGTTGTAAGCCATTTCCATATTTACAACCTGAAATTTGGTATCTTTGACAAAGCCTTCTACAAATGTAGTAAGTATTGCTTCTCCTTTCGTTGCAATACTAGAGTTGTCAAATCCTGACAAAGTATGCGCTTTTGGAACCAATTTATCTTCTGCTTGCATCTCGCGCAATACTCGTATCAAAATAATGTTTACAGAACTGCCTGGATCAATCAAAACTCGTTTCACGTTAGTGTCATGTATAAGTAAAGATATTACCAGTGCGTCATTATGTGGAAATAATACGCCATCTGCACCTGCACCATCAAAGGTAATACTTTCTTCCTCCAAGACTTATCGTGCTCGCTTCCCATGAGTGATTGTTATCTTGGAGATCTTATTAGTTGTAGTATATGAGATGCCATTGATATCTTCACCCCTACTTATAACATTGATGGTTCTTTTGGGCGAGGGTGGTTTCGGAGGATCCTGCCTGTTCTTCATGTATGCTTGTTTACCTTTTTCACTAAATAGCTCAGTGAGATATCCTTGTTTTAACAAATGATCAACTTCACCCTGCAGAAATCTGCAATCTGCTATTTTATGCCCGTGGTCGTTGTGGAATTCACACCAATGATCAGGGTTTCATCTTATTGGATTTGATCTCTTCTCCTTTGGCCATCGTACCTCATCTCTCATGCTTCTTAAAACATCTACAAGTTTAGAGATGCTTACGTTGAAATTGTAACCACTGAACCTTGCATTTAAACTTCCATCATCATCTCGTGACCCGCGTGTGTTCCTATCGTTCCCAAATCTTGAAGTCGAGCCTGATTCTTTATTTCTCGACCTATGATCATACCTCAGACTGTCTTGCTTTGATCGTGAGTCTCTTCTCGCGGGTCCCATATATGGCTCGTACCTATTTTTACCAAATCTTTTTCATTTTCTACACGCCGTGAGCTTACTTTTTCTTCTGTTTTATGTCGTAAAATAATACTTCTTCAATCCTCATCTTTGTACTATATCTGTTATAGACATCATTCCACGCTGTTGCTGGGAATTCTCAAAGGCTTTCCTTGAGTCACCTCGTAGCTTCTGAACTTTTCTCATTCAAATTGATGGTGAAGGCTATGGCCGCCCAATTGTCAGGTACTCGTGGCAACGTCATTCTTTCCCGTTGAAATCTATCCACGAATTCTCTAAGCAACTCCGAATCTCCTTGCTTGATTTTGAAGATGTCTTCCATTTTCTTTTCAACTTTTTGAGCTCCCAAGTGTGCTTTGATAAATAAATCTGCAAGCTCAACAGAAGAATTTATAGAATTTTCAGATAAAAGAGAATACCATGCTAGTGCCCCTTTAGTGAGTGTTTCACCGAATTTTTGACCAAGACTGATTCAATCTCCTACTTAGTTAAATAATTTCCCTTGACATCTGTTGTAAATGCAGTAACATGATCTCGTGGGTCCGTTGTCCCATCATACTTTGGAATATCAGGCATCTTGAACTTCTTTGGAATTAGGAGAGGGGCGACACTTGGCTTCCAGGGCTGTTGAGAATATTTATCTATATCTACCACCTTGATCATGGGCGGTACTCCGGGTATTTGTTCTATGCGATCATTTTGCTCCTTAAGTTGTTTCTACAATGTTAGTACTAGATTTTGTAAATCAGAATTAACTGGATTACCAGGGTCTCCCTCCTGTGTTTCACTGGGGGTTCCACCGCTGCCTGAATTAACCAGTCTAGAACGAGGATTCTCCAAAGTATTATTATTTGGAGTAGGTGTGGGTGGAGCAACATGAGGTAATTGACTGACAAAAGCTTGTAAAGCTTTGTTGACCTGAGTAGCGATAAGTTTTTGTAAAGCATCATCCATAGCTTCAACATTCTCAAATTGAACTTGTTATTCTGTGTGAGATACTTTAGGAGTTCATTTACGAGATCATCATGGTGAACCTTGTGGATAAGGAACTAATGCATTATTGTCTCGCAGATCTACCTGAAGTTGTTGGTTCGATTGATTTTCTTGGCTTCCTTGGATGTTGTCATCGTTGTTCGACATAGTTGATACAACAAAGAAAATAAAGTTGAGATAGAATTAATTATCAGATTTCCGGTAACGGAACTAATTTATTTAACCAAAAATTAGATTTTTAGTCAAAGCTATAATTTAGAAGAATACGGGTTACTGATAATCAGAAAAGTATATAAAGAAAGAAATTTGTGAATAATATGATTAAAAAGCAAGTAAATCAAAGTATATTCCAATAGTGTTTCGTGTCCTTACAATTGTTTGTTCCTTTCCCTTTTATAGCTATTTTGGGGATATGAGCCTTACTTTTGTCATAATAAGGCTATTATGTACAATTAATGACTTTAAATGCTACGTTACACAATAATATACATTAAATACATATTCTCTAACGTTTCCAATAATTAATACTCATTAAATACTGTATTGGGACTCTTATTTGTTGTTAGATTCATTCCTTTGATTCTTCATGATCTTTGAGCTTTAAATGTCTTGAATAGGTATGAGCGTTGAGTTGCTTGTACGACTGCTCGTGCCTCTTCTATTTACCTTGATCGTATCTGTTATTGCTCGTACCTCTTAACTAACCTTAATTCTTTGACTGTTTGACCAGCCTACGTGTCGTGACACGTCATCTCCAATATGTAAACTAAATTTTTCCCAATACAGTTACATCATTTTCCTTTTTCTCTCCTCTATTCTCTGCCACCTGCTCAGTTACATCTCCTTATCATTGACAAACCCAATCTCCCATTTCCTGTAATTAGCTATAGAAAAACTAAAATGAATATTTAGATGCAAGGTAAACTCTCAACTCACAACCCCCTCTAGCATCCAAGGCTATTTGGACATATGTAAATCTACATATGTAACGACCCGACCTGTTCTTTCGTGAGTTATGACCTCATTTTACCATTTCTGTTTCCTTATGTGTTCTTCAGCTATATTTTATCGTATCGTGATAGTTGGTTCAGGTTTGGAGTGATTTCAGTGTGAAATGATATACTTACTCTCCTATTTAGAAGCTTAAGTTGGAAATGTTAACCGGATCTTGACTTATGAGTAAACAATCTCAAATATGGATATTTATGGTTCAGTTAGCTCTGTTAGGTCATTTTGGACTTGGGAACGTGTTCGGAATGTAATTTGGAAGTCCGTGGTAGAGCTAGGCTTGAATTGGCAAAATTGAAAATTTGGTGATTTTGGTTGGAAGTGAAAAATTTGATATCGGGGTCGGAATGGAATTTCAGGAATTTGAGTAGGTTCGTGGTATCGTGTGTGCAAAATTTCAGGTCATTTAGAGTTGATTTTCGATTTCGGCGTCGTTTGCGAAATTTAGAAGTTTAGAAGTTCTTAAGCTTGAATATGAGGGTGATTTGGTATTTTGATGTTGTTTTGAGTGTTCCAAAGATTCAACTAAGTTCGTATGTTGATATGTGACCTGTTGGTATTATTGGTTGAGGTCCCGAGGGCCTCGGGATGATTTCGGATGGTTAACGGAGAGTTTGAAACTTGGAAAACGCAGCTGAAGTTGCTGGCTCTGTGTTAACCGCACCCGCAGAGTGGGGACCGTAGGTACGAGGTTGCGTTGCAGTGGGAAGCCACATATATGGAATTGGAGGGCCAGGAAATGAGTCGTAGATGCAGAGGTTTTGTCGGATCTGCGAGCCCGCAGGTGCGAGACCTGGGGCACAGGTGCGGTTTTGGGGATTTAAGTGACTTCCGCATATGAGGACTTTTGGGCACAGAAGCAGCATCGCAGGTGCGCTTTTCTTACTGCAGGTGCGGAAAGCCTCGGCAGGAGATATATATTGCACACTTCACGAATTTTGGGTCATTCTTCACCATTTTTATTCGAATTTGGGGCTTTTGGGAGTGATTTGAAGAGGGATTCAAGGAGGTTTTCATTGAAGTAAATTATTTGAGCCCTAATACTCGTGTTTATGGTAATTTCCTATTGTTTAATCATGTATTAGTGGAGATTAAGGGTGAAAATGAGTTAGGACTTGAGATTTTTGGAGAGTTTGATTGAGGATTTGAGGGGTCAAATGGAGTCAGATTTTGATAACTCTTGCATGTATGGACTCCAGAGTGAAAGGGCTTTCTAGTTTTGTGACTTTTTTTATATTCTGAAATGCGGGCTCGGGGGCCGGGTTTGAGTGGATTTAGGGATTTGTGCCTAATTTGATAGTTTTTCTTGTGGAATTTATTCCATTAGTGCATATTGATGGTATTGTTCTGGTTGTGAATAGATTCAGAGCGATTGGAGGCCGAGTCGAGGGGAAAGAGCATCGTGGAGTAGAGATTTGACCGGTTTGAGATTTGTAACGGTTGTAAATCTAGTCTTGAGGGTATGAAACCTCGGATTTTGTATCGTTTTACTATTTTGAGGTGACACACATGCTAGGTGACGGGCGTGTGGGCATGCATCGATTGGGATTGTGACTTGGTCCATCACGTAGCAACTGTAAAGCTGCGTATTTGGTTGAAATTGTATGAAACTCATGTGTTTTAGAAATATTTTATATAAATTGGGTTGAACACCATTTTTAGGCATTGTGCTAGAGCTGTTTAGACCATGAGGGCCCTTTTTCTTACTATCCTCTCACTATTTTTGATTGAAATTCTATACTCAGTCATGTTATACTTGTTGATTTCATAACTCATTCTTTATTACTATATTTTGAAGCATATAAATGTTGTTTTGGGTTGAGTACCCTATTTTTACCGAGAGCCCGAGTGGCTTGAGAGGTTTATGATTGAGTGAGGCCGATGGACTGATTTATGAGAATATTTATGGGATCAGGATGCACACCGCATCATCTTGTTACTGATTCATGATTGAGTAATGCCGAGGGCCTGATTGATTTATGCCACGAGGTGGCTTGTTATATCGCTTGGGCTGAAGGAGCCCCTTCGTCGGCACACCCCCAGTGAGCGCGGGTATACTGAGTGTGAGTGATGGTGAGGTATGCCCGAGGGGCTGTATACGAGTGACTGTGAGGTTTTCCCGAGGGGTTGTATATGAGTGATGTTTTGCCTGAGGGGCAGTTTATGATTCCATCATTTTTGTTCACTGTTGCATTAAGCCTCTGTTTGAGAACTATTGAAAATATATCTTCAAATGATTTTACTGAAACTGAGTTTAAACGAAATGATTTGATTCAAACTCTGCTTTTAAAAGCATGTTGTATTTTTACTAAGATTTTCCTAATATGAACTTTATATGCTTTATTGCTCATCACTGCTTCTCAGCCTTTATTTACTTTGGTTACTTACTGAGTTGACGTACTCACGTTACTCCATGTACCTTGTGTGCAGATCCAGGCGTATCAGGACCTGGTAGCGTTGTTGACTATTCCAGCTGTAGATCTTCTCGGAGTTGGCAAGGTAGTTGCTGGCGATCGCAACCCTACTCTTCTCCCTTTTATATTCCTATAGATGTTTTGTAGTTGCATTTCCAGACTATGTTAGTCTCAGTATTATTAGATAGTTTTTAGTAGATGCTCATGACTAGTGACACCCCGATGTCGGGCTTTTCTTTCCGCACTTTTGTTATTCAGATTTTCTTTATGAAGTTTTATTATTAAATAGCCTGAAATTATCTTTAAATTTAAATATCGGGTTATTTTTGGTAAAGAGTCGGCTTACTTAGTACTACGATAGGTGCCATCACGACATGATAGTTTGGGTCGTGACAACAGACTTTGTGTTTCATAGAAGTTAAGTTGACACGTTCCTAGTAAAAGAAGTCCCAGCTGAAAATTGAAGGAATTAACCTGTGTATATTCTTATTTTATTTTTTAAATATAATTATGAGGAGCTACGTACTAACTTTAGAAAAATAACTCTACTCTCTATCTCTACTTGGAAAAATATTGCGTGATACAACAGTTAAGCCTTCCTCACTACTTGCCGTTATAGCTTTGCCCAACACATCCTCATTCAACCTGGTCTCATAACAATTCAAAATCCCAGCAGCTTCCTTGTTGTAACTGGAATTTGCAGCATAATTCATGCCCATCTTCTTTTTCCTTTGGTCCAATTTTATTAGGAGAAGTGGACCTAGGTTGCCGATCTTGCAACTACAACATCATATAATTTAAAATATAATATCATACAACTTTAAAGCATAATTGAGAATATTCAAATTAAATTCAATCGCCTCCAAACTTCGGATTCAACTCTATATTAGTATTTCCAACAAGAATTTATGCTAACTAGTTAATTTCTAACACAAAATTTAAATCTCACATAAAACTCAGTTTCTCCGAAGGGAGACGATGGCGCTTTTAATGTAAAGCTCGAAATTTCTCCACCAAAATCATTCAGTTCTCATCAATATTCAAGTTTTTTCCGTTCAAACAAATATGAATCAGTGCACATGAGTCAATTTGGAATTTATTCTCTACTTTTTTCCCTTAATAAATCAAATGAGAAAAGAAAAATGTATGATACATCAACATACAAATTAAAAATAAAATTCGTACAAATTTAATGTAAATTTGAATATCTACAACATCATATATAGTAAAAATAAATTTCATACAACTAATTATATGGTATACAACTAATTCACAATTTATCTACAACTTTCATACATTATTACCACCCTGTTAAACATAACTATAACATCATACAACTTAAATACAATTTTGATACAGATTTATACAATATGTCTTTTGTATGTATTTTGTATATATTTTGTATGTGCTGTGTGCTTCTTCCTCTTTAAAATTCCAACTAAAACTTTCTTTTAATACAATTTTGATACATATCAACAACTTAATGTAAAAAGATAGTATTGATAACTTAAATACAAGTTTTATACAACGATTCATATACTATACAACTATTTTTTTTTTTTAACTTTTTTCAACTTTCATACAACATTCAAATAAAAAATATATATAACTACAATAGAATACAATTTACATACAATTATATTACAACTTTACTACAATTTCTTCTTCTTCTTCTTCTTCTTCTTCTTCTTCTTCTTCTTCTTCTTCTTCTTCTTCTTCTTCTTCTTCTTCTTCTTCTTCCAATCTGAAATTCAGCCAAAATCAAGTCTAATCTTCACCAAACACCCTCAAAATTGAGATATAAACTCCAAATAATATTTCCAATTGTTTGCAACAACACCCGATCCAAACAAATAATGGTTTTTGAAATTCCAAATTCGAATTCAAAGCTTCAAAGCTTTTAATGGCTATCAATGGTGGAGAGTCAAACACCTTCAAAATTTATTGCTTGACAATTTCAATTTGAACACCAATTGTGCAACATGAAAGAAAATTGCTAAATTAAAACTCTATATTAAAATGATTGAAATCCATTTATGAATTCCATTAAAAATATATACAACATGTAATGATAAAAAATAAAGAACATCAGAGGAAGAAATAGTGGGGAGAGAGGGAGGGAGGGAGAGGGAGAGGGAGGGAGAGAGAGAGAGAGAGAGAGGGAGGG
>MU781515.1:36861-69518 GCA_026770625.1 Nicotiana glauca
AGAGAGAGAGAGAGAGAGAGAGAGAGAGAGAGAGAGAGAGAGAATAAGGATGAGAAATAATTGATTTCTTATCCAATTCCTAATATAAAGGAATATTCATTTAATTCCTAAAATATATATGCCTATGTAATTAAATTGTAACTTGAGTAAGGAGGATAA
Organism: Nicotiana glauca; assembly: GCA_026770625.1. Classification (NCBI taxonomy): domain Eukaryota; kingdom Viridiplantae; phylum Streptophyta; class Magnoliopsida; order Solanales; family Solanaceae; genus Nicotiana; species Nicotiana glauca. The sequence continues at coordinate 37,021 of MU781515.1, forward strand.
TAAAGTTTCAAGTAGTGTATAGGAAGGTAAAAATCTCAAAATGCTAGTGTACGTTAGTGCGGTTCATGCGTGGGCCACAAAAATAACTTGGATCTTAAAATACAAGATTTATAGATCCAATGTAATACTCATTCTACCCAAATTTATGTGGCATATTGCCACGACTCTAAAACGGACCCGGCCGTGATGGCGCCTATCGTGAAACTAGGCCAGCCGATACAAAACCCAAAACCAACCAAACATTTATAATAGGTCATTTAAAACCATTAATTAGCTAAAATCCTATAATATAAGTAGAAATAAACAGTGCAGAAATATAACACAGCTCGGCATCGAGGTGTCACCAGTCATGAGCAACTACAACTCGTCTCGGAATAAGAAAGGACAACATAGTTTGAAAAAATGCTAACACAAATCTCAATAAGATAGAAAGGAGAAGCACTGGGCTGCGAATGCCAAACAACTAGCTAGTCAACTCCTGACCCGTTGGAAGGCTAATTGGCACTCGCTATCGCGGTCCGAGACTCCTGGATCTGCACACAAGGTACATGGAGTAATATGAGTACGCCAACTCAGTAAGTAATAAAAGTAAAGGTAGGTGAGCAGTAAGAAAACACGTAAACCACGTCATAATGCTACAACAAAACAGTATAAGTCCAGAACAATGAAGTAAAGCAATAAAACTCGTAAAAAGACAACCTAGTTCAGTAGAACCTTTTAAAACATCTTTCAATAGTTTCAAACGAGTGATGAAGATAGTGAGTAAAAGGATAGAAATGTAAATAGCCACTTGGCCAAAACAAGTACAATAAACCGCCCCTCAGGCATAATGCCACAGCACATCCCCTCGAGCATAATATCACAGCACAACCCCTCGGGCTACCTCACAATCACTCAAAATCAGCCCTTTGGGTAACAACGTGAAACAATAACGGCCCCTTGGAAAATATCACATCACACACACTGGGTACTCACGTTCACTGGGGTATACAGACTCCGGAGGGGCTCCTACAGCCCAAACGCTGACATAAGCCATCTCGTGGCATTACAAATCAGGCCCTCACCCTCTCATACATCACAAATTAGTACAACCTGTTGCGGCGCAGCCCGATCCCATGATATCCTCACAACACAGGCCCTCAGCCTCACTCAGTCAGAATTAGCTCAAGCCCCTCGGGCTAACAGAAAAATAGGTACTCAGCTCAAAATATCATTTATAAATCAAAAGGAGTAAATAAAATTCTAGTTATGAAATTAGTGAAAGTATATCATGAATGAGTGTAGATATCGTCAAAATAGTGAGGAAACGGTTGTAAAAAGCCCCTAAGAGTCCAAATAGTCGACATTCAGCCCCAAACACGGCATTCAGCCCCAAACATAGTAATATTTTCAAAATTATAATAATATCAAATAATTTCCAATTAAATATGCGACTTAATAGTCATACGGGATGACCAAGTCACAATCCCCAATGGTGCATGATCCCACGTGCGTCATCTAGCATGTGCGTCACCTTAAAATAGCACAACGATGTGAAATCCGGGGTTTCATACCCCCATGACAATATTTACAATCATTACTTACCTCAATCCGGTCCAAACTCTAGCCCGCGATGCCTTTGCCTCTCAAATCAGCCTTAACTCGCCCCGAATCTATCCAAAATCAGAACCATAACATCAAAATAGGCTAAAGGAACAAAGCCCACGAAAAATAGTCAAATATACTCAAAACTCCTAAAATTGGCCAAACTCGACCCCGGGCCCACGTCTCGAATTGCGATAAAAATTACATTATTAGAATCCTTATCCTCCCACGAGTCTATATATCTCAAGAACATCAAAATCGGACCCAAAATGGCCCCTCAAATTCCCAATTTACACTATTCAATATCAAGCCATAATTACCCAAATTTAACCCTTATTTTCCATTAATTTCAAGCCTAATCAGTGAAATAATGCCATGGAATCGATTATTGAGTTCAAAAATCTTACCACCAAGTGTTTCCCTTTGATTTCCTCTTCAATCCCTCTAAAAAAGCTTCAAACTCGACAATGGTGAGAAATGGCCTAAAATTCGCAAAGATGGCTATTTAAACATTCTACCTAGGGATTTAAATTCCTTAATCGCGATCGTAGAAAGAACCTCGAGATCGCGAAGAACAATTTCGTTGGCTCCTAAAATAACTCTACGCGAATGCATCCCTCTCCATGCGAATGTGATGCTCTGCCCCTCACACCTACACGATTGCGGACCATTAACCGCGTTCGCGATGAACAAACGCGTGGCCCCAACTTTGGTCTACTAACCTTACGCGAACGCGACTTAAACCATGTGTCTGCGATCCTTTACCTGAACAACTCCCGCGACCGCAGCTCCAAATACGCAAATGCGAAGAACAACCTGGACTACCTCTACAACTATTCTACGTTATCACGAGCCTCCTCACGCGATCGCGAAGAAGAAACTTCTACAAGAAGGAAAAATTTGCAACTTTCAAAACAAGAATTTGATCCGTTTAACCACCCGAAACTCAACCAAGGCCCTCGAGACCTCAACCAAACATGCAAACATATCCCATAACATCATTCAAATTTATTCCAACCTTCGGAACGCTCAAAACGATATGGAAACATCAAATCATCATCGGATTCAAGCCTAAGAAATTCCAAAACTTCCAAATTCCGCTTTCAATCAAAAAGTCTGTCAAACCTCGCTCGAATGACCTAAAATTTTGCACACACATCCGAAATGATACAACAGACCTACTACAACTTTTGGAATTCCATTCTGACCCCTATATCAAAATTTCCACTACCAATCTTAAAACACCAAAATTCCAATTTTACCACTTCAAGCCTAAATCTACCCCGGACCTCCAGAACACATTCCGATCATGCTCCTAAGTCCCAAATCACCTCACGAAACTATCCAAATCATAATAACCAAATTACGAGATTGTTTACTCACAAGTCAACTTCCGGTTGACTTTCTAACTTAAAGGCCAACTTAAGAGACTAAGTGTCTCATTTCTCTACAAAACCACTATGAACCTAAACTAACCAACATGATACGATGAAATACAACTGAACAACATATAAAGAAGCAGAAATGGGGGAAACAGACTGATAACTCATGAAATGACTGGCCAGGTTGTGATATCCTCCCCCTCTTAAACAAACATTCATCCTCGAACGGGTCAAGAAACATACCTGAAGCCTCAAATAGGTGAGGATATCTGCTCCGAATCTCCCGCTCGGTCTCCCAGGTAGCCTCCCTCATGATCCGACCTGTCCATTGTACTTTCACTGAAGCTATATTCTTTGACCTTAACTTTTGAACCTGACGCTCCATAATAGATGCTGGCTCCACATCATAAGTCAAATCACTGTCTACCTGAGCCATGATGAATCCAAAACATGAGACGGATCACCAATATACTTCCCGAGCATAGAAACATGAAAGACCGGATGCACACTCGACAAGCTGGGTAGGAAAGCAAGCTTATGAGCCACTTCCCCAATCATCTAAAACACCTCAAAAGGCCCAATGAACTGAGGACTCAATTTAACCTTCTTCCCAAATCTCATAACACCTTTTGTAGGTGAAACATTCAATAGAACCTTCTCCCCAACCATGTAGGACACATCACGAACCTTCCTGTCAGCATAACTCTTTTGTCTCGACTGCTCTGTACGAAGCTGCTCCTAAATCACCTTTACCTTGTCTATGGCATCCTGCACCAAGTATGTCCCCAAAAGCCTAACCTCACCCGACTCAAACCAACCAACTGAAGACCTACACTTCCCATACAAAGCCTCATATGGAGCCATCTCAATTCTCGAATGATAACTGTTGTTATAAGCAAACTCCATGAGCGGTAGAAACTGATCTTATGAACCACCGAAATCAATGACACAAGCGCGAAACATATCCTCCAATATCTGAATAGTGCGCTCATACTGCCCGTCCGTCGAGGGTGAAAAGTTATGCTCAACTCAACTTGAGCACCCAAATCTCTCTGCACGGCCCTCCAAAACTATGAAGTAAACTGAGTACCTCTATCTGAAATGATGGAAACTGGGACACCATGCAAGCGAACAATCTCTCGGATATAAATCTCCGCTAATCGCTCTGAAGAATAGGTAGTGCACACGAGAATGAAGTGTGTGGGCTTGGTTAGCCGATCCATAATCACCCAAATAGCATCAAACTTCTTCAAAGCCCGTGGGAGCCCAACTACAAAGTCCATGGTGATCCACTCCCACTTCCACTCTGGAATATCCATCTGCTGAAGCAAGACACCCGGTCTTTGATGCTTATATTTCACCTGTTGACAATTGAGACACCGAGCTGCAAATTCCATAATATTCTTCTTCATTCTCCTCCACCAATAGTGCTGCCTCAAATCCTGATACATCTTCGCGACACCCGGATGGATGGAATACCGCGAGCTATGGGCCTCCTCCAAAATCAACTCCCAAAGCCCATCCACATTGGGCACGCATATCCGGCCATGCATCCTCAATACCCTATCGTCACTAATAGTCACATCTCTGGCATCGTCGTGCTGAACTTTGTCCTTAAGGACAAGTAAGTGGGGATCATCATACTGGCGCTCTCTGATGCGATCAAACAAAGAAGACCAAGAAACCATACAATCTAAGACCCGATTGGGTTCCGAAATATCCAACCTCACAAACCGATTTGCCAAGGATTAAACATCAATTACGAGAGGTCTCTACTCAACAGGAATATATGCCAAACTACTCATGCTCACCACCTTCCTTCTCAAATTATCGGCCACTACATTGGCCTTCCCTGTATGATACAAGATAGTAATATCATAGTCCTTTAGCAGCTCCAACCATCTCCGCTGCTTCAAATTTAGATCCTTTTGCTTGAACAACTACTGGAGGCTATGATGATCAGTATACACCTTAAGACACGCCATACAGATAATGCCTCAAAATCTTCAGCGCGTGAACAATGGCAGCCAACTCTAGATCATAAACAGGGTAGTTCTTCTCATGGGGCTTCCACTGACGAGAAGCATATGCAATCACTCTACCCTCCTACATCAACATATATCCAATACCCACTCTCGAAGCATCACAATACACTGTATAGGAACCTAAATCTAAAGGCAAAACTAACACTGGAGCTGTGGTCATGGCGGTCTTGAGCTTCTGAAAGCTCACCTCACACTCATCCGACCACATGAAAGGCGCACCCTTTTGAGTCAACTTGGTCAAAGGTAATGCAATAGATGAAAATACCTAAACAAACCGACGGTAATAACCCACCAAACCAAGAAAACTACGAATCTCTATGGCTGAGGACGACCTGGGCGAACTCTGAACCGCCTCTATCTTCTTCAGATTAACCTGGATACCCTCACTGGACACCATGTGCCCCAAGAAAGCCACTGAACTGAGCCAAAACTAACATTTAGAGAACTTTGCATAATGCTTCTCCTCCCTTAATCTTTGCAACACAACTCTCAAATCCTTCGCGTGCTCCTCCTAACTTTGTGAGTATACCAGAATATCATCAATAAAAACAATAACGAACGAGTCAAGATAAGGTCGGACACGTGGTTTATCTAATGCATGAACGCTGCTGGGGCATTGGTCAGCCCAAAAGAACAAAGAACTCATAACGATCATATCAGGTCCCGAAAGCTATCTTAAAAATATCCGAGTCCCTGATCTTCAGCTGGTGATACCCTGAACGGAGATCAATTTTGGAGAACACCCTCGCTCCCTGAAGATGGTCAAATAAATCATTGATACGAGAAAAAAGTGTGAGCACGTAATTTTTGCCCTAAATGAATTACTCCCAAAAATTCAAACAAAATGATTTTCTTCATTATTCCGCAATTTTGTGAATTTTGTGTTAATTGTTTGCATTTTATTTGTTCATTTTAATGCATATGAAAATATAAAAAATATGCTTGACACTTGCATTTAGGATCTAATTTTATATTTTAGGATTATTTAGTGGTGAAGCTGTTTTTAGAACAAAATATAAAGAAAATAAAAAAAATAGTCCACTTTTGCATTTTTAATGGTTAATTGTTGAATTTGTCACGAAATAGATTTTAAACAATGTTAGAAATTAATTAGCTTAATTTTGAGAATAATTAGGTTTCCTTTTACTTTTGCATTTTATAAAATCAGGAAAAATACAAGATGAAATAAAGAATAAAAAATAAATAAATAAGAGAAATAAAAAATGAAAACAAAAGCAATTAAAAGGGGGCTGCCTCAATAATGCCTAATTGGTCCATCTAATTAACTTCACCCAGCCCAAACCAATGTCACGCCCGTCCATACCCGTCCAAATACCCGGCCTGCCCTTTTTAATAGGCCAAAACGACGCCGTTTTGGCACCATCTATTCCTGGCCATCCATTGCCCATAATCCAACGACCCTCATCAACCCAAAAAATTTGATAAAACTGTCCGAAAATTAACTCAAAACCCTAAACATATATCACCCTCCTCGTACCCCTCCCCGTCTCCAACCGCCGGTGTAACACCACCATCCCCCCACCGTATCTCCGCCGTCCGCCGCCAGGCGGGAATCGCCGATGGCGGCGGAAATGCTCCTTTCCCACTCAAAAATACACCCTATAATCCTCTTTCCTTCCTCTTTCCAACCCTCAAATCCATTTCCCTCAATTCATTGCCGATTTTCTCGAATTTCAAATCTAAAATCCGGCCAAAATTCTAGTTCATCCAAACTTGACCAAAATAACACCCCTTGACCTCCTTCATCCCCTCTTCCCAAATTTCTACTTATTTTCCTTCGAATCCTTACCCAAATCCTCGAATTTTAAATCAAAATCCGGCCAGGAACCCTAACTGTTCCAAATTGGGATTCCTTTGATTGGGCACTACGACTGTCTTTAATCATGTGTTTTCTTATTGAAAACACATGATTAAAGACGGCTGTGGTCCAAATAGTTCCAAATGTGACCTGATTCAAGCCCGGGCCAAAATCAAAGGTACTTCATCTTTCATTTTATTTTCTTCTTTGTTCTTGTTCCTCCATGCATGTTTTGTTTCTAGGTTTTGTATTTGTTTCTATTTTTTTCTCCTTCTTTTCTGAAATTTCTTGATCACCGTGGTTCAATTTTTGGTGAAGTCTCGTTGTTGATTGTTAGATTTCAGTAAATTTGATGCTGATGTATTCGATTTAATCATTAACTATTTCTGAATTACAGTAATGTTGATATTCGGTCTTGATGGATTCGAATGGAAGTGTAGTTAGATTTTATTGTAGTTTTATTTTTGATTTAACTAGGTGTTTGGCAATTCTGATAAGCAGTGTATTATTTGGTTTAAACATATGTATATTAGATTTGCAATCTGATTTTGTTTCCTTTTAGTTTTTTGTTTAATTGTGTTTCAAATTTGTTTTGGGTGTTGTTTGATTTTTTGTGTGATTGAATTAATATTTCTGCTAGTTTGTTTAGTTTAGTTTTAATTCTTTTTCAATTCAGTGCTCATTTTCAAATTAATTAGGCTTGTTGGTTGGTTATAGCTGATTTAGATTCACTAGGATTAACTATAGTTAATTTTTAACTCAAGCAAATAGGGTTTGGTTTGGTTAGTAATTTCAGGGAGTAGTCAGGGGTAATTTGGGCATGGGAAAGGGCTGGTTTGTTAAGACATGGTAATTTTAGAACCCAAATAAGGGTAGTATAGGTATTCTATAGGTAGAAGAACTCCCTAGGGCCTTCTAGAAGGGGGCCTTAGTGTAAGTTTCTGTATTTTTAATGCAGTAACTTGGGTAACAAGTCATAAGATTAGGGTTTAATAACCAATTTATGAAAATAAAAAGGGGGAAAATAGGAAAATACTTCCAGAACATTCTGCCTCATTTCTTGCCAAAGAAGGCACCCCTAGTGCCTTAATTAACAAGTTTGGAGCCTCAAATTTCCCCCCAAAATACTCTCTAGTTTCAGATTAAAAATGAGATCTAGAATTTGAAATTTTCTTTTAGAGTCTTAAGCTTTCTACAGAAAAACAAAAACACAACAAAAACTCTTAAGAAAATACCAAAAAAACACTGTTACATCGAGTATTGTGAGTTATGATAATTATTCTCCATGAATTGTTTACTTTCGAGTTGAATCTGTGGGTTGCGAAAGTTCAGAGGTTCACTTCGAGTGATTTTGAGCCATGAATTCAGCTCTTTAGCTCATCTAGGTTCAGAAACAATTTGTACTCCTTTATTGCTGTTTTGTATTTGGAATCTGGCTGCGTTTGGAATCAATTGGGTTCGAATTTGATCGGTTTGAGTTAGCTAGTGGTTCAGTTGGCTCTTTGTATTTGAGTCCTGGGTTCAATTGCTTGTTGGTTGAGTTTATTCAAGTTTACTAGACTGAATGCTGAATGCTGTAGCCTGTATTTTCAAAACTCAATCCTGGAATGATTTTATATTATACATTGAGTTGTGAGCTCAATTTCGGTCTACTGTTTTGACTGCCTGCTCATTGCTGCTGATCCTCACTTGTCTCACCTTCTATTTTCCAGGTACATGTCCTATAACCCCCCCGGATTATGAGAAATGGAATGAAGTAATGATTGTTTTCTCATGTTGAACTCTCTGTTGAAGTGTAATTCATTTCAGTATACTATCTCAGCTTAGTTGACCTTGAATTGTTTGAAAGTGGACATTCACTACTGGAATTAGTCCATCGATTCGATGACTGTTGGTTTTCTAATTACATGTTTTGTATTTATTTGAACTCTTGAGACTATTAGCTGACTAATGATTCTCTAGTGAGTTGTCAGTATTGTGCTTGTGTTTTCAAGTGTTAGTTAGCTCACAAGGATTAAAAGGTCACACGAGCTAGGACTTTTATTTTTCTGAAAAATGTTGCTTGGATAGCCATTGCTATTTGCCATCTCGTTTGATTTAATTTGGAAGTTTATAAAGTTGAGTTGAGTTGTTGTTGAATAAAATTGAGATTATTGATTTTACAAATATAGTTTGGTCATCTTTGATTAACACTGCATTCTATAGAAGTTCCTTTAAAAGAAATGAACTGAAGACGTGATAGGGTGCAAAAATCGTTTGAAATAACTGTTGTTGTATTTTCTGGATTCCAGAACAAAATTGAGTGTGCTAAGGGTAAATCAACTGAAATAAGCTTTGTAGTTTCTTGTGTTTAAGTGAAATAACATGAAACAAATCCAGGAGTAATTGTTCAGGTTGAAACACTATGTTTGGTCTAATCATTCGGGCCTAACAACCTTCTCCACGAGGTGTAGATCTCAATTCATTAACGAGCAGCCCAAGTCCTTTGTTATGACCGTGTACGTTGGGCCTGGGCTGAAATTTGCGACTGGCTAGTCTTGGCGTGGGTATGAGTACAATTTTCTTTCGTTGGGCTTGTCTTGGAGCCCAATGGTTGGCCTTGGTGTAGAGTTCTCATTTGATTTACTTTAATCCAATAACACAGCGATTAACTAGGATTCTTTCTTTTATTTTAGAGACAAATAAATAGGAAATCATAATTACTTTAAGTTCGCCCTTTTAAATAATAAATGAGACGATCCTAGCCAAATAAAACATATATAAATTGCGGGGCCCTCAATAAATGTTTGTGTTAAAATACTTAGACTTCGGGATGGGTCGTTTAGCGAATTTCCCGGCCTTCCCTAAAGATAATAACGCATTAGTCTCTTTATGCACGATTTTAATGAAATTACATTTCTAAACTCGGGTGAGCATTTATGCGACCCAAATCTAAATCTCAACGAAGTCGAAATGTGTCAAAAATTGTGGGTGCATTTATGTGACGCGATTCAAGACATGTTTTTCACGACGTTGCAATTCTCTTAAAATAAATAATAATAATAAAAGCGGTTCAAATCTAAAGACATAAATCCAAAAACATGTACTAAAATCAAATAAATAAGCCAAATATGACAGTTTAGCGACCGTGCTAGAACCACGAAACCCGGGAATGCCTAACACCTTCTCCCGGGTTAACAGAATTCCTTACTCGGATTTCTGGATCACGAACTGTTAACAGAGTCAATAATTTCCTCGATTCGGGATTCAACTGGTGACTTGGAAAACCATAAATTTCCCAAGTGGCGACTCTAATTTTTAATAAATAAATCCCGTTTCGATTGTCCTTTAATTGGAAAAACTTCTTTACGCCCTCACGGGTGCAGGNTATCTCCGCCGTCCGCCGCCAGGCGGGAATCGCCGATGGCGGCGGAAATGCTCCTTTCCCACTCAAAAATACACCCTATAATCCTCTTTCCTTCCTCTTTCCAACCCTCAAATCCATTTCCCTCAATTCATTGCCGATTTTCTCGAATTTCAAATCTAAAATCCGGCCAAAATTCTAGTTCATCCAAACTTGACCAAAATAACACCCCTTGACCTCCTTCATCCCCTCTTCCCAAATTTCTACTTATTTTCCTTCGAATCCTTACCCAAATCCTCGAATTTTAAATCAAAATCCGGCCAGGAACCCTAACTGTTCCAAATTGGGATTCCTTTGATTGGGCACTACGACTGTCTTTAATCATGTGTTTTCTTATTGAAAACACATGATTAAAGACGGCTGTGGTCCAAATAGTTCCAAATGTGACCTGATTCAAGCCCGGGCCAAAATCAAAGGTACTTCATCTTTCATTTTATTTTCTTCTTTGTTCTTGTTCCTCCATGCATGTTTTGTTTCTAGGTTTTGTATTTGTTTCTATTTTTTTCTCCTTCTTTTCTGAAATTTCTTGATCACCGTGGTTCAATTTTTGGTGAAGTCTCGTTGTTGATTGTTAGATTTCAGTAAATTTGATGCTGATGTATTCGATTTAATCATTAACTATTTCTGAATTACAGTAATGTTGATATTCGGTCTTGATGGATTCGAATGGAAGTGTAGTTAGATTTTATTGTAGTTTTATTTTTGATTTAACTAGGTGTTTGGCAATTCTGATAAGCAGTGTATTATTTGGTTTAAACATATGTATATTAGATTTGCAATCTGATTTTGTTTCCTTTTAGTTTTTTGTTTAATTGTGTTTCAAATTTGTTTTGGGTGTTGTTTGATTTTTTGTGTGATTGAATTAATATTTCTGCTAGTTTGTTTAGTTTAGTTTTAATTCTTTTTCAATTCAGTGCTCATTTTCAAATTAATTAGGCTTGTTGGTTGGTTATAGCTGATTTAGATTCACTAGGATTAACTATAGTTAATTTTTAACTCAAGCAAATAGGGTTTGGTTTGGTTAGTAATTTCAGGGAGTAGTCAGGGGTAATTTGGGCATGGGAAAGGGCTGGTTTGTTAAGACATGGTAATTTTAGAACCCAAATAAGGGTAGTATAGGTATTCTATAGGTAGAAGAACTCCCTAGGGCCTTCTAGAAGGGGGCCTTAGTGTAAGTTTCTGTATTTTTAATGCAGTAACTTGGGTAACAAGTCATAAGATTAGGGTTTAATAACCAATTTATGAAAATAAAAAGGGGGAAAATAGGAAAATACTTCCAGAACATTCTGCCTCATTTCTTGCCAAAGAAGGCACCCCTAGTGCCTTAATTAACAAGTTTGGAGCCTCAAATTTCCCCCCAAAATACTCTCTAGTTTCAGATTAAAAATGAGATCTAGAATTTGAAATTTTCTTTTAGAGTCTTAAGCTTTCTACAGAAAAACAAAAACACAACAAAAACTCTTAAGAAAATACCAAAAAAACACTGTTACATCGAGTATTGTGAGTTATGATAATTATTCTCCATGAATTGTTTACTTTCGAGTTGAATCTGTGGGTTGCGAAAGTTCAGAGGTTCACTTCGAGTGATTTTGAGCCATGAATTCAGCTCTTTAGCTCATCTAGGTTCAGAAACAATTTGTACTCCTTTATTGCTGTTTTGTATTTGGAATCTGGCTGCGTTTGGAATCAATTGGGTTCGAATTTGATCGGTTTGAGTTAGCTAGTGGTTCAGTTGGCTCTTTGTATTTGAGTCCTGGGTTCAATTGCTTGTTGGTTGAGTTTATTCAAGTTTACTAGACTGAATGCTGAATGCTGTAGCCTGTATTTTCAAAACTCAATCCTGGAATGATTTTATATTATACATTGAGTTGTGAGCTCAATTTCGGTCTACTGTTTTGACTGCCTGCTCATTGCTGCTGATCCTCACTTGTCTCACCTTCTATTTTCCAGGTACATGTCCTATAACCCCCCCGGATTATGAGAAATGGAATGAAGTAATGATTGTTTTCTCATGTTGAACTCTCTGTTGAAGTGTAATTCATTTCAGTATACTATCTCAGCTTAGTTGACCTTGAATTGTTTGAAACTGGACATTCACTACTGGAATTAGTCCATCGATTCGATGACTGTTGGTTTTGTAATTACATGTTTTGTATTAATTTGAACTCTTGAGACTATTAGCTGACTAATGATTCTCCAGTGAGTTGTCAGTATTGTGCTTGTGTTTTCAAGTGTTAGTTAGCTCACAAGGATTAAAAGGTCACACGAGCTAGGACTTTTATTTTTCTGAAAAATGTTGCTTGGATAGTCATTGCTATTTGCCATCTCGTTTGATTTAATTTGGAAGTTTATAAAGTTGAGTTGAGTTGTTGTTGAATAAAATTGAGATTATTGATTTTACAAATTTAGTTTGGTCATCTTTGATTAACACTGCATTCTATAGAAGTTCCTTTAAAAGAAATGAACTGAAGACGTGGTAGGGTGCAAAAAATCGTTTGAAATAACTGTTGTTGTATTTTCTGGATTCCAGAACAAAATTGAGTGTGTTTAGGGTAAATCAACTGAAATAAGCTTTGTAGTTTCTTGTGTTTAAGTGAAATAACATGAAACAAATCCAGGAGTAATTGTTCAGGTTGAAACACTATGTTTGGTCTAATCATTCGGGCCTAACAACCTTCTCCACGAGGTGTAGATCTCAATTCATTAACGAGCAGCCCAAGTCCTTTGTTATGACCGTGCACGTTGGGCCTGGGCTGAAATTTGCGACTGGCTAGTCTTGGCGTGGGTATGAGTACAATTTTCTTTCGTTGGGCTTGTCTTGGAGCCCAATGGTTGGCCTTGGTGTAGAGTTCTCATTTGATTTACTTTAATCCAATAACACAGCGATTAACTAGGATTCTTTCTTTTATTTTAGAGACAAATAAATAGGAAATCATAATTACTTTAAGTTCGCCCTTTTAAATAATAAATGAGACGATCCTAGCCAAATAAAACATATATAAATTGCGGGGCCCTCAATAAATGTTTGTGTTAAAATACTTAGACTTCGGGATGGGTCGTTTAGCGAATTTCCCGGCCTTCCCTAAAGATAATAACGCATTAGTCTCTTTATGCACGATTTTAATGAAATTACATTTCTAAACTCGGGTGAGCATTTATGCGACCCAAATCTAAATCTCAACGAAGTCGAAATGTGTCAAAAATTGTGGGTGCATTTATGTGACGCGATTCAAGACATGTTTTTCACGACGTTGCAATTCTCTTAAAATAAATAATAATAATAAAAGCGGTTCAAATCTAAAGACATAAATCCAAAAACATGTACTAAAATCAAATAAATAAGCCAAATATGACAGTTTAGCGACCGTGCTAGAACCACGAAACCCGGGAATGCCTAACACCTTCTCCCGGGTTAACAGAATTCCTTACTCGGATTTCTGGATCACGAACTGTTAACAGAGTCAATAATTTCCTCGATTCGGGATTCAACTGGTGACTTGGAAAACCATAAATTTCCCAAGTGGCGACTCTAATTTTTAATAAATAAATCCCGTTTCGATTGTCCTTTAATTGGAAAAACTTCTTTACGCCCTCACGGGTGCAGGAAAAAGGAGGTGTGACAAAAGGATACTTATTTTTTATTGTAACCTTGTTCAACTGCCTATAATCAATGCACATCCTTATAGTTCCATCCTTCTTCTTAAAAAATAGGATAGGCGCACCCCACGACGACACTAGGCCGAATGAACCCCTTATTGAGGAGTTCTTGAAGCTGCTCCTTCAACTCCTTCAATTCCGCTGGTGCCATATGATATATAGGAATAGAAATGGGCTGAGGGCTCGGCACCAAATCAATACCAAAATTAATATCCCTGTCCGATGGCATGCCCGACAGGTTAGCAGAAAACACATAGGGAAAATCCCTTACTACTGGAATAAAATCAATGTTAAGAGTCTCTACACTGACATCCCTCACAAAGGCTAAGTATGAAAGACAACCCTTCCCAACCATCCACCAGGCCTTCAGAAATGAAATCACCCTATTGGGAAAAAATCAGTAGAACCTCGCCACTCAATCCATGGTACACCCGGCATAGCCACCGTCACTGTCTTAGCATGACAGTCCAAAATAGCACAACATGGGGATAACCAATCCATGCCCGAAATCACATTGAAATCCACCATACAAAGCAACAACAGGTCCACTCGGGTCTCCAGACCCCTAATAGTCACCAAACACGATAAGTATACGCGGTCTACAATAACAGTATCACCCACCGGAGTAGATACATGAAACGATGAAACAAGAGACTCGTGGGGCATATCAAAATAACGAGCAAAATATGATGACACATAGGAATAAGTGGAGCCAGGATCAAATAACACAGAGGCATCTCTATGGCATACTGAGACAATACCTATAATCACATCATCTAAAGTAATAACATCGGGTCTAGATGGAAGTGCATAGAAACGAGCCTGATCGACCTCTCCCTCTAGGGCGACCCCTAGCTGACTGTCCTCCACCCTTAGATGGGTGGGTGGGTGGTAAAGTAACAAGTGCTGAAGCCGATGGCTGACTCCTCTGCTGAGATGAACCCCCAAGGCAACAAGGACACTACCTCCACATATTCCCTAACTCCCCACACTCATAACAACTCCCTGATGTCGGAGACGAGGACTGAAGGGAATCCCTAGCACCGGGATAACTAGCTGAAGAACCTAGCATAGTAGAGCCCTAAATTGATGGAGCACGAAACAAAATCTGGGCTGGAAGGGCACTGAGTGAGGAATGACCCTGATGAGAACTATGAGAACCATGGACCGATGATGCCCCAAGTTAACCTGGGCGAGCTGACTGAGCATGCCTGAATGGGCGGCCTCTGCTATGCTAAAACTGGCTCCCCATGCTGAGTACCACTGAATACACCCTAACCACGAGGCCTCTTAGCCTCTCTCTCAAATCTCTCCTGACCATGAACCATCTCAATTTGTCACGCTATGTCCACAACCTCATCGAAGGTAGCACCTAACACTCTCTCTCTGGTCATAAGCAACCAAAGCTAATAACCAAGGCCATCTATAAACCTCATGATCCTCTCTCAATCTGTGGGAACCAACCAGACTACATGACGAGCCAACTCGAATAACCACATCTCATATTGTGATACAGATCTATTACCCTGACGAAGCTGCTCGAACTGCCTGCGCAGCTCCTCTCGGCGAGACTCAGGTACAAACTTCTCCAGGAAGAGAATGGAGAACTGCTGCCAAGAAAGAGGTGCTACGTCAGCCGGCCTACGCCTCTCGTAAGCCTCCTACCATCTAAGTGTAACCCTTGAGAATTGGAAAGTAGTTAAAGAGACCCCACCGGTCTCCAAAATACCCACAGTACGAAGCATTCTCTAACACTTGTCCAGGAAACCCTGAGCATCCTCACCCTATGCACCACTGAGAGTCGGAGGCTGAAGTCTCCCAAAACTCTCCAATCTGCGATGTTCGTCATCTGGCATAACCAGAGCTATATAACCCTGAGTAGCTGCAACTTGCTGGACTGGAGGTGCCCTCGGTGTTCGAAGTCCCTGCACGACCTGCTCAGGTGTGCGAGCGGCGAGAGTATGAGTTCCTCCCCCAGCCTGAGAAGTAGCTGCAGCCATAGTAATTGAGACTGTCTGAGTTAGGCGAGTTCACACGGATAGAATCTGGGCCAGGGCCTCCTGAAGGTCTAGAATCATAATAGGCACAACCGGTGCCTGAGCCGGTGCTACCGGAGCGTCCACAATTGGGACTTGATCCTGAACTAAGGCTTCTAGTGGATTTACATGCGCTGCCTTAGCTGCTGCGCGGGCTATACCTCTGCCCCTACCACGACCTCGGCCTCTAGTGGCCCCATGTGGTGGTACTGGTGGTCGTCCATCCTGACTGGTAGCATGTGCCCTCACCATCCGTGAGAAAATAGAATAACGAAAGTTCAGTACTAGAATCAACAGATTCGCACAACATGAATTCAAGAATATAAAATTTTCCTAAAGGTTCTACAGCCCCACGAGGATAAATACAAACGTCTCCTCGTACCGATCTATGAGACTCTACTAAACCTGCTCATGACGCGTGAGACATATGTAACCTAGGATCTAATACCAACTTGTCACGACCCTAAAATGGACTCGACCGTGATGGCGCCTGTGAGCACGTGATTTTTGCCCTATATATGAATTATTCCCAAAGATTCAAACAAAATGATTTCTTTTACAATTTTATGAATTTTGTGTCATTTGCATTTGATTTGTGCATTTTAATTCATATAAAAAATAAAAATAAAAATACATTTTTTGCATTTAGGATTTAATTTCATATTTTTAGTATTAATTAGGGGCTAATTTGTTTTAAAATCAAATTTAAAGAAAATGACAAAAATGGTTCTTTGCGCTTTTATCTTTAATTTGTAGAATTTCTTTTAGGATAAGTTAAAAATTGGAAATTAGTTAATTTCGGGAAAATTAAATAATGTTGTACTAGAGTCATTTGAGTCTTTTTTTTTAATAAAATAAAAAAATATAAAAGAAAAATAAATAATAAAAGAGTAAAAGAAAACGATTGAAAAAAAACAAAAGAAAATGTATTAAATAAATATGGGTTGTTACACTGAATTGAAGTTGAGCCCAATAGCAATTTCAACCCCCAGCCCAAACGGAACCCACCCCTGAACCGGACCAAACCCAGCCCAAAATACACCCCAACCCAGCCTGCCCCTTCATTAGACGAAATGACATCGTTTGGCATCGTTTAATCACAACCCTTCATTTACCTTCATCCAACGGCTCAGGTCTAATGTGGCCAATTAATTAAAACTGTCCAAAAAAATCACGAAACCTAAAAACATTTCACTTCCTCCTCGTACATCCCCTCATGTAACGCCGCCGCCTACCACCATACACCGCCGGCCGGAAATCGCCTCCGCCGACGCCGATCACCCAAAGGCCATCAAATTTTTACCAGATCATTGCCTCACCCCCTCTTTCCCAACCTCCATTCCTTATGCCTCAAATCTGGCTAGATTTCTTCGAATATTAGTTCAGAAACACCACACCCTAGAGCGCCGCCCTCAAATCCTCCATCACCGGCCGACGGCGTAACCCCCAAACTCGACCAAAATAACACCACTTATTCACCACAAGACACCCATTCCTAATCCGTGGTCAATAACCCTCGAATCATCGTCCAATTCCTCGAATATTGAATCACAGGACGAACCCTAGAAATTCCAAAATAGGATTCTGTGAGGTTTTCAAGTCTAATTTGGTTTTGATCGTGTGTTCTTATAAAGAACAAACGATTAACATCGTATTTGGCCGGAAATTTAGAGGATTTGATGGCTCCAACTTCATTCTCTACTTTTCGATGTTCAATAGGTATTGTCTTTTCTTTTCTTTTATTATCTTCTTTCCAATTTTTCTTTCTTTACTACTCTTTTGTTTCTTCTCCACTTCTCAAATTCTTTATTTTGGTTTCATAATTCTATCTGTTCATGCATGAGTAGTGGAGTTTGTATCTTAATTAGGATAGTTAATAATCAACTTATTTTGAATGTGTTAATTTCATTCAATAAGTCAGTTAGGTTAAAGTTTAATTGACCGTGTGTTATTTGGAGTGTGCAATTGGATTAGATGGAAATATGGGCCAAGTGGATTTGCGACCCCGTGATTTGGGTTTGAGTCCAGTCCGTTTTATTTGAGTTTGAACAGTTGGGTCAAATTCGACCCAGGACCCGCCTTGTATCAGGGGTTAATTTCAGGGGTTTGTAAGGGTTAGTTTAGGAACTATGGGGTAAGGAATCTTGTATTTACAACTAGAATTCTCTAGAATCTTTGAGAAGAGGACTTTAGTTCAAAATTTTAGGAGTTCAGGGTCATAACTTGATAAGCAAGTCAATAAATTAAGGGCTATCTGGGTAAAATCTGGAATAAAAAAGGGGGGAAAGGTGTGAGGGAAGTCTAGAAGCTTCCTTCCCTAGTTTTGCCTATAAAATGCCATTAACATGCCTTGAATAACAAGTTTTCAGCCTCCAAAATCCCCCCAAAAGCTCTCTCTCTAATTTCAGATCTAGTTTTGAAATTCAAACCTTCAAAAATCCAAAAAAAAAAAAAAACAATAGAAAATCTAAATAGAAAAATCCAAAAAATATCACTGTTCCATTGGTGTTTGCATTTTGATTTCAAGTTTAATTGTTAGTCAGGCTTCTCTTAGTTTATTTTCTGGTGTTTTCGAGTATTGAGCTGTCCCTGGTTGTTTGAGAGTTTAATTCTGATTCACAAGTTGATCCTGCTGTTGCTGTGTTATTAATTCCCTGTTGATTTGGTGAAATTGCCCTTGAACTATTGCTGTGGCATTGCTGTTGCATTGCTGTTGCTGATCCTTTTCTTCTTATATTCCAAATATCCAGGTACACATTCTCAAATTTGATGTGATGTAGTTTGAAGTGGAAAAGCAATAGATTGCTCATTCATTAACAATAGGTTGCTCATTCATTTGTTCCTTGAAGTCATGCTTGCTTGGACCATGATGTAGTATTAGTTAGCTATATATTAGATTCGTGGTTTAATTATGATTTGAATGTAGTTAACTGGACTTTTTTGGGACTGCTTAAGCCTGTGGTTATCTAGTGGCAGCTTCAATATAGTTAATACTTGTTTTAATTCAACATTTCTTCTGTGAAAAATAAGAAATCAGAAACAATTGAGATTTGCAGTTGCTTGTGAAGTCAGTGTGTCTATTAAGTCAAGCTAAACATGTGTCTCGAACAATTTTATACAACGGTAATTACTATCAGCAAGTTTGCCTTTAATGTCAACTCTTTCGTCTTGTAGAATTCACTGTTTCAGCGTAGGTACTAATAGTTTTAGGATAGTGGTTAATATCAGTGATTTGCTTAAGTTGAACAGGCACTATCAGTTAGTTAACTTGAAGCAACTAGCTGAGCATGAATTTAGGTTCTTAATTTGTAATCAATATCCTTTCAATTTGATTAAGTGTACTTTATTGCCAATTGTTCAACACACTCAGAATATGTTTGGAGTAACTTTGGTGGGCAAATGTTCAAGCGAATATGGGCCTGCCTAGCTTCAGGGACTCAATCCCTCTATCTCCCCTGTGCGGCTTGATCTGCCCTGTCCAATTTGGGCTGGCCGTAGGCCCAATACCTGTGTAATGGGTATTTTGTAAGGCGTGCACATCTAGTGTGGTTTGGGCTCTTTGGGCTGAGGCTCATGACTGATCTGCCCTTTGCACGCCTGGTGTATAGTCTCTCCATATGGGCTACGTTCAAGCCCAAAATGGCTAGAACCTGAAATCATATGAGCTCATGGACCAAACGTAATAACTATTAGATAATGTTAATTAATTAGAATTTCTTTTATTACTAGAGACAAAAAATAGAAAATCATAGCTTGCTTTAGGGTTGACCTTTAAATAAGTGATGAGACGAGCCTCGCCAAATGAAATACAAATGCGGGGCCCTCAATAGATGCTATATAAAAATACTTAGAATTCGGGAGGACCGTTTAGCGAATTTCACGGTCTTTCCCAAAGATAATAAACGCGTAGTTGCTTTAGGTGCATATTTTAATAATATTACCTTCCTAAATACGGGCGCACATTTATGTGACCCAAATCTAAATCTCAACGAAGTCGAAATGTGTCAAAAAACCACTGGTGCACTGGTGCGATGTGGTTCGAGATGCATTTTCACGACGTTACAATTCTTATAAAAATAAAAAAATATAATAATAAAAATGGCTTCTAATAAAAGGCACATAGGTTAGAACATGTTTTGAAATCAGATAAAATCAAATACAACAGTTGAGCGACCGTGCTAGAACCACGGAATCCGGGAATGCCTAACACCTTCTCCCGGGTTAACAGAATTCCTAACTCGAATTTCTGGTTCGCGGACTGTTAACAGAGTCATAAATTTTCTCGGTTCGGGATTCAACCGGTGACTTGGGACACCATTAATCTCCCAAGTGGAGACTCTGAATAATTAATAAATAAATCTCGTTCCGATTGTCCTTTAATTGGAAAAAACTCCTTTTAAAACATCTTTCAATAGTTTCAAACGAGTGATGTCAGTGAGTAAAAGGATAGAAATGTAAATAGCCCCTTTGGCAAAACAAGTACCATAAACCGCCCCTGGAGCATAATATCACAGCACCAACCCCTCGGGCCACCTCATAATCACAAGAAATCAGCCCTTCAGGCAATAATATGAAATAACAACGGCCCCTTGGACAATATCACATCATAGACACTGGGTACCCATGCTCATTGCGGTGTACAGACTCTGGAGGGGCTCCTACAACCCAAGCGCTAACATAACCCATCTCGTGGCATTACAAATCTGGAACTCAGCCTCTCATACATCACAAAGCAGTATAACCTACTGTGGCACGCAACCCGATCCTATGATATCCTCACAATACAGGCCCTTGGCCTCACTCAGTCAGAACTCACTCAAGCCCCTCGGGATAATAGTAAAACAAGTACTCGGCTCAAAATATCATTTATAAAATCAAAATGAGTGAATAAAATCCGAGTTATGAAATTAGTGAAAGCATAGCATGACTGAGTGTAAATATCATCAAATTAGTGAGGAAACGGTAGTAAAAATACCCTAAGGGTCGAAACAGAAGGGAAAAGGACCCAAACACGGCATTCAACCCCCAACATAGTAATACTTTCAAAAATATAATAATATCAAACACTTTTTAATTAAATATATGACTTATTTGTTGTACGGGATGAACCAAGTGAAAATTCCCAATAGTGCACGACCCCACACTCGTCATCTACCGTGTGCGTCACCTCAAAATAGCATAACGATGTGAAATCCGAGATTTCATACTCTCACGGCTGTCACACACCTTTTCCCCACCCCCAAAAAGAATATATGTGTTATTATTGATTGTGGGTTAAAGAAAATTTTCAATTAAAGTGACAAATTTGAGTAGGGATTATTTTTTTTGTAGAGTCGCCACTTGAAATTGATTTTTGGGTGTTCCAAGTCACCTTTTATTTGAATCCCTATTCAAAGGAAGATTTGACTCTTTTATATCGGTCCGCAAAAATAATGTTCGGGTAAGAAATTCTGTTGACCGGAGAGAAGGTGTAGGGCATTCCCCGAGTCCCGTGGTTCTAGCTCAGTCGCTTTATTGACTTAAAACCTGGCTTGAATTAATTTTGGACAAACTGTGATTTATAAGATTTTTATATTTTGCCTATATACTCTTTTGTTCCTTAGACTTATTAAAGAACGATTTGGATAATATTACGTTATCATAATCACGCTACGCAAGTGAATCCGTGATTGAAAAATTAAAGCGCACCTAATGGAGTGATTTACTATTCATTTTCCTAGACTAATTTGAGCTTGCTATAAGGTCATAAATTTATGGATAAAGAACTACGCATGAAGTGTAAAATTTTATCTATTATTAATAAGTCACTGATTCGTCACTAAAAGAACAAGAATACAACAATAAATTACTCACAAAAAATTAGATCTTCCTAACTAATTACTTGTCAGTGCTACGGCCTAAATGGTTTATGTAGTGGATAATATTTTAACATGTATCACTATTAATATTTCTGGCTTTTATTAAACAAAAATAATAGACTTAAATCTCATGCTTCTGAAACACAAAAAAGGAAGTTGAAATAATAGATTCAAGCAACAAGACATCAACTGAAACTACCCAAAACAGTGGGTCATTTTCACGAAGAAACACAAGAGCAAAAAAAGGAACAATAGAAACAAACCTTCCAAATAACTTCAGTGGAATTGAACAGTTAGGAGAATAAGAATAAGGAAATAGACCTTAATTATAGAGTAAGACATTCTTGAAATTGAATAATACATGAAAAACTCCAATCAACTTCTGACCTTGGAACCGAACGGTGACCTCGACGTTAACCTCGAAAGTCCAACTGTTGGAGCCGTTTTGGAGTTGTTATGTTGTGCGAAAACTACTTTTTCGACCAGGTTTCAGGGGCTATTTTGATAGAAAATAAAAGCTGGGTTTTAGGGAGATTTGAGGTCGTTTTGGAGGAAGAAAATACGCTGCAGCTGCTGCATTTTTTTTCTCATGAAGCAGCCACGTTTTTGCTACTTCTTTGGACTATTTTGAAGCTTGGTTGGTGGTGGATGTTTAGCTATTTGAGGTGGTTTTACATGACAACTTTTATGGAGGAAAGGGTGGTTTATAGGCAGCAATTTGGGTTGCTGTTACATGAAGATTTACATGGGTGTCTTAGTGTGAAAAAAGATGTGTGTGGATGGGAAAAAAGTTTTCCTTAGCTTTTTTTTAATCCCCCACCTTCTTCCTCATGTGTGTATAAATATAATAAGAAAATATGAGAGGAAGAGTGTAGGGAATGGATGATGTGACAAGGGAATATTATAGGGAGTGGGTGATGGGACAAGATAATAGTGTAGTGAGTGAGTGATGGGACAAGAAAATAGTGTAGTGAGGATATGAAGTAATTTTATTAGATTTGATTTGTTCTTAAAATAAATTCTTCCAATCCTATATGGTAGAATGTGTTAAAAATATTACATATTCTCTAATAAATCCTACTAATTAAAATAATATAAAAGTTAAAATATTAAGATTAAACCTAAAAAATATGAAATAAAAAAAGTAATGAAAATTTAAATATAGTAAAAAATTAGGTGTTCACAGCTGCCCCTCTTTGCTCGAGAACCTCTTTGCTCGAGAACATGGAGAGTTTTCGTGCAAAGAAAAGTGAATGCCATAACTAATTTTTGCTCACATATCACTCCAATGGAAGCAAGTTTTTCAAAAAAAAAAGGTGACCAAACCTTGCTTCCGAGGTTGCCTACATATCCTTGGCTATAAAAGAATCAGGTCAGTGTAGTTCTAGAAATTTTGGTAGCTGGGACTACCGGGAAGCTGTGATTTCACAGTTGTTGCTGCTGCTACTGCTTGCTGAAATCCTTATTACACCAAAATAAAAAATAAAAAGCTAAACTAGCTAAGCCAATAAGCTACGAGTTACAAGATTCCTATCTATAAATCTCTTGAAGCTTGATCTTGAGTCTTGGTTGGCTCTTGCTGCCGACTCCAATTTGAATCTTGATGCTCGTCAGCTGTACCACTGGTTCATTCTTCAGTTTTGGCTCAAGGCGGGACATGCGAAACCTCTGATTTTAAAATAGTTCATTAATTCGCCCGAACTACACTGGTTTGATTCTCACCGGATGTGAGATACGTAGGCAACTCTCATCGGGTCCAACCACCCCTTTTGCAAAAATAGCCAAAAATACAAAAATTTTAATTTTTATCCAATAAGTCGGGTGACGCCGTTCTTGTTTAAAAATAAGCTGAATGTCCCCAAAAGGGCGCCGAAAGGCTGTTTTTCCAAGAACAGCCACCCTGAGACGTTTTTTAAACAGTCTGCGGGCACAACCTTAAAATCCCCCTTTCGGAAGTGCTGAAAGGCCGCATTTGCAAAACCGAGTCTTTGTTTTCTTACAATAAATATTTTTGAAGGATAGCCACTTGTCATTTTTAAAAAAAAGTCAAAATAAGCCATTACATGGCCAATTTTCTTTAAATAGTCACAGTTGACATGGAAACCTTCTCGGTCTTGCGCAGGCCCATGGCGATGCCGAGTGATGCCCCACGGGCCCCAGGATGTCAAGCTTTGATGTACTCCTGATCTAGTTTTAATCGTCTAGTATGTAGCTTGTTATTTTGAGTCTGCTTTTGTAGTTTCCCCTCAAGAAAAACAATTTAAAACAAAAACAAGAAAAAAAATAAACAACAACAAAATTTTGTATTCAATTTGCAAGAACTACGCTTGGTCTGATTCATGAGGGGTCATGATACGTATGCAATCTATATAGGATTCAACTATAATCAAAAGAAAAAGAAAAAAAAGGAAAAAGAGAGAAAAAAACCACGAAAAGGCAAAAAGAGAAGAAAATAGTGGAAAAATAAGAAAGAAAAGAAAATCAAGAAAGGAGGAAATTAGGGGCAAGAGAAGACAAAGGCAAAGGTGAAAATAAGAGAAAACAAAAGAAAAAAAAGAAGAAAAAAGAAAAACAAAGGAAGAGAAAGGTTGCAATTGGAAGTAAGGAAAAGACCGGGATGACGCATGCGCCCGATCAAAAGCTGTTAAATGTCCTAACGCTAACGTGATGTTTCATTTTGTCATATCAATCCAGAAAGGTGGTTGGTTTGTGGTTTTAAAGTGGTAACTCCTCTTTACAACACAAGGACAAAAGGTAGTCGGCATCCTGGCAACCCATCCCTACAACACCCGATCAAAAACCAAACTGGACATGACATGCCAAGAATCAGATACCGGTATCATGGACCCGTCAAATGAGGTAGAAGTGGTAGATCTCAAAGCAATGAAAGAAGAGATGTATAAGTTTAGACTGCAGATGGCTGAGATGCATCAGGCCTGGGCTAAGGGTCAGCCGGTGCCAGTTTATCCTGCCAATCCGACATATATCCCACCTTTGGCTCAGTCTCATGAGCTTCCTCCTGTGAATTCATCTGCACCTTTCCCTTTCTACCAACAGAGTTATGGGACCACCTCTTATCCTCCCCAAGCTCCACCACCCAAACAAAACCCTCCTCCACCAATCACCCCTATCTTTGTGGTGCCTCCACCAGCCACATTGCAAAGATCTTCCAGTGAGCCAGTGTTTCAAACTCACGACAACCAGTACTACCCTCCTGAGCCTACCTTTAAAGCTCCTGAGCCATATTCCTACACTCCTCACCTTGAGCTTCCGGTGGAAACTGAAAAGCCGATTAAGGATCCGAAACAGGAAGAGATGTTTCGAAAAGTAAAAAGCTTGGAGCAATCCTTCAGGAACATGAAAGGGTTGGGTGGCAAAGTCAGTGTGGCATATAAAGATTTGTGTCTATTCCCGGATGTGCAGTTACCTGCGGGATTCAAGTCACCAAAATTTGACATATATGATGGACATGGTGACCCGGTGGCCTACCTGAGGGGATTCTGCAGTAAGATGAGAGGAGCCGGAGGACGGGATGAGTTGTTAATGGCGTACTTTAGCCAGAGTCTCAGTGGTGCGACCTTGGAATGGTACACGCGCCAAGATCATGCTCGATGGTATACCTGGGATGATTTGGCCCAAGCGTTTGCATGCCACTTTCAGTACAATCTAGAAATCGTCCCGGACTGTCTATCACTGACTAAAATTGAGAAGAAGCCAGGGGAAAGTTTCAGGGAGTACGGTTTTCGGCGGAGAGAACAGGCAACAAGAGTCGATCCTCCAATGAAAGAAAACGAGATGGTCGATTACTTCTTACAGGATTTGGAGCCTACTTTCTGTGGTCATCTGGTGGCAGCAGTAGGAAAATCTTTTATCGAGGTAGTGAAAATGGGAAGTATGGTTGAAGAGGGGCTCAAATCCGACAAAATCATGAGCTATTCGGCAATCAAGGCGACTACCTAGGCTATCCTGAGCGGCACTGGAGGGGTACTGGGAAAGAAAAAGAAAGAAGATATGGCGGTAGTTGACTCGAGAACTTGGTCCAAGGGCCCATCACCATATACCTAGCCTCAAATCCAACCCCAAACCTATCCCCGAGCTCCATATAATCCACCTCAGTATTATCCTCCGAACAATGTCCAGTCATATGTCCAACCACCAGGTCACTCCCTACGGCGAGCGCCAGCACCACATAATGCATTCTTGCCTTCACAACATTTTTGAACACCCAACAACCCTAGAAAACATGGACAGGGAAGAGAACAAAAGCAAAGAAATATTTTCACGCCAATTGGGGAGTCCTACACAAGCTTGTTTCAAAAGTTAAGGCATGCTGGCTTGATTGAGCTACTCCTCGGCTATACTCCAGACCCATATGCAAAAGGCTTTGATCCTACTGTATGATACATGTGCCACTCTAACGTCCAAGGGCACAATATTGAAGATTGTCGTTCTTTGAAAAGGTAAATAGAAAGAATGATTCAAGAGGGGGTAATTATGATCAATGACAGTGGCAGAGAGCACGCTAATCCTCTGGGGAACTTGATGACTGAAGTTGATGATGTTAGGCTTGGTAGTGGTCTTGGCAACATTGATGCAAAACTCAGTGGTTAAGATGCCATGCTTGGTAATTGGAAAGACGCTCCATTTCTTGGTCAGCTAGAGCGGATTTTTGGTGGTTTATTTTGTTGTCATTTCTGTTGTCCGGGTTATTTCAGGGTTGCAATCCGGATATTGTCTTGTGACTCAAACCCTTCTATCTTTTCACTTTGCCTTGTTTGTTAGTCGTAATAGCTGGTTTAGTGCTGTCTAGGTTTGTTTGCTTGTTTGGTTGTTTAAACCCTTTCACCGCCAGTCTAATGCAATTCACTGTTGCCTGCAATTTCTTGTCTTGTTGTTTAGTTTTCTTCTCCTTTTACAATTCTTTTCATGCTGGTTCTGGTGACGTGACATGCACGCATAATTCTCAGTCTGGTTTTAAAAGTCAGCTTAGTAATGGAACAATGTTGAAGATGATAGGGACATTTGAGGGAAATAAGTAAGAACATTTTGAGATCACTTCGAGCCTGAATTATGTGAAACTGGGGCAAATAGAATATAAAGGGATACCGTTAAAAGGCATCATGCCGCATCGATTTGAAGCCAAAAGCAAGTTTGCCGCAAGTTTACCGGGGTCGTTCGTGGTACCAAGATTGTTGTCTAATGGCATTGAGCAATTGACAAATATAGAAGACAAATATGGGGATGTGATTAGTAATTCCGGTGCAATATAAAAATGTTACATTTTGTAGTTTGTACTTGACATGTTGTGAAGATTGGAATGACGAAGGCATTTTATTCCGCTATCCAAACACTTTATCCTTTGTTACCCCTTTGAGCCCCGGTTACTTGCATACCCCTCTTTCGGAATCGATAATAAAACTCGTAAGTCCGATCGGGGAAAGTAAGTGGAAAAACAAGAGAAAAATAGTGAAAAGAAAAAGAATAGAAAAGAAAAAGAAAAGAAAAGAAAAGAAAAAAAATAGAGAAAAATAGTAAAAAGAAAAAGAAGAAAAAAGAAAAAGAAAAGAAAAGAAAAAAGAAGAGAAAAGAAAAAAAAGAGAGAAGAAAAAGAAAAGAAAAAAAAAGAAGAGAGAAAAGAGAAAGAAAATAAAAGAAATGAAAAAGAAAGAAAAGAAGAGTGGAAGTAAGGGAAGATCGCAACAACAGAAGTAGTCACCTGAACTACGTTTGACTTCTTCCCGAAAGGGTACATAGGCAGCCTCTCTCTGAGGTTCAGTCATACCAAAATAAAAGTCCAAAAGCCCCCAGGAAGGAAACTGGGGCAGAAGTTGTGGTTGTCGTGGGAAATCGGATTCTGAAAGTTGTAATTTTGAACCCATGTTTGAATTGTTTTGAGACTTTGATATCCTTTCTTTCTAACCCTATCCAAAAGCCCACATTACGGTCCAAAGAAAGACATTTGATCAATCTTCGAGAGGTGCCAAGTCAAGCGAACAAAGGTGAGTCATATCAGGGGCAACACTCCAGTCCAAATGAAGGAAATGAAGAATGAGAGAGTCTGGTTGATGAAAACCCTCACGGGAACCCCAAGGTAATGAAAGCTGAGAGAAATAAAAATGAGAGAGTCTTATTGGTGAAAACCTTTACAGGCACCATAAGGCGACGGTGAGACGAGAGAAAAACCAAAATGAGAGAGGCTTGATGGTGAAAACCCTTCGGGCACTACAAGTCGAATAAGGACTGTGAATCAGATCGGGTAAGCAGAGCATTGGAGCCCAGTTTCACGGCTAAAGGGTACAACAAGATTCGAACATCAGATTTGCTAAACAGAATGGGCTGCAGGTGCATGTCAAGGTCATTAGAGTCGGTATCCACATCCGATAGGTTTATAATTTGTAGCTTTCTTGTTAGGATTCATCTCTTTCATTGTCTTCCCACTATATTACTTTTGTCCTGTTTACTTCCTCTTGAGTCTGTCTAGTCATAATCTTCCACCAGCTTTCCAATTGCACAAAATGGGATCTGGTTAACACATCAAAATGACATAAGTCAGGAAAGAACAGCAGGCACATTGAGTTGGTAACAGTCAACATGCTTTGGGGATCCTTGTGAAATACAAAGGCTTGGTATATGTTAATTCATGAACAACGCAACAGATGGAGGTTTAGGGTGAACGTATCAAAGGGGTTCTCTGTGATAAGAGTGACAAAGAAAGTGGGTAACCAGTGACAAGCGAGGTATTCTAAGCAGAAATCAAAGTTATTATGGCAAGTGAAGGAGTAGTAGACCTCAAGGCCAAGGCTAGTGGTTTAAGTCAAGAAAAAACGACATACAAACGGAGTGGGGTCAATGGATGTGCTTTGGTATTCATGTGAAACACAAAGATTCGGTAGAAGGCAGTTCATGAGCAATACAACAAATAGAGGGAATTGGTTCTGAAAGGAGAAAAGGTATTTTCTGTGATAAGGGAGGCAAAGAAATTGGTTAATCAATAAGCAAGAAACGTCTTTTAAGGTGAAATCAAAGTTATCATGGCAAGTGAAGGAGCAATCATCGCAAAGTCAAGGCCACAAACCAACCACCATGTTTAAACTCACAAGTTCTCTTTGTCTGAAACAGGGACAAAGCTATGTTCATATCAGAGCTCGGAAGCTCGAAATTTTCAGGTGTAATGCCCCAATGCTGCTTACAAAAGGCCATTGAGAAGATCATACATCACCCTTAGGAGACGCACTTCCTAGTTCGGGTAGGTTGTATTTTTGTGTTAGGAGACGCACTTCCTAAAATTGAGTTCCACCCCTAGGAGACGCACTTCCTAGTGTTGGATCATTTAAGTCTATTCCTAGTAGACACACTTCCTAGCTTGAACCGTTGATATTTTACCCCTAGGAGATGCACTTCCTAGTTTAAGTAATTGATGTTTCACCTATAGGAGACGCACTTCCTAGTTTTGGCTTTTCAAGTCATATTTTATGGTAGGAGACGCACTTCCTAGTTTTAATAATTGAGATTTTACCCATAGGAGACGCACTTCCTAAATTAAGAGCTCATTCATGAGAGACACACTTCCTAGTTTGAGTTATTGAAGTTTCACCCATAGGAGACGCAATTCCTAAATTGAGAGTTCAGTCATAGGAGACGCACTTCCTAGTCTGAGTCATTTAAAGTTAGACCCTAGAAGATGCACTTCCTAGTCTGGTTTATTGGAGTTTCGCCTCTAGGAGACGCACTTCCTAATCTAGGGTTTTCAGGATTATACTATTTAGGAGACGCACTTCCTAGTTTGAGTTATGAAAGTTCCACCCCTAGGAGATGCACTTTCTAGTCTGGCTTTTTTAGGTTATATTAGGAGACACACTTCCTAAATTGAAATTTCACCCCTAGGAGACGCATTTCCTAGCTTGAGCCATTGAAGTTTTACCTATAGGAGACGCACTTCCTAAGTTAGGAGTCCGTTCATAGGAGACGCACTTCCTAAACTGAAATTTCATTCATAGGAGACGCATTCCCTATTTTTAGTGACTGAAGTTTTCACCCTTAGGAGACGCACCTGTTAGCCTTGGCCATTTAAATTCACCCCTAGGAGACGCACTTCCAATTTGGTTTATTCAGGTTTTCTTTTAGCAGACGCATTTGCTAGTCAAAGTTTCTTGGTGTTACTCATAGGATATGCACATCCTAATCTAGTTTTTAGTTTACTCTCATCATTGCAAGCAGTTTACAATTTTGCTAACAACTCACAAGTCTGCCCAGCCACCAAACTGGGGCAGAAAATTTTCTTTGTTTGTCTATTTTGTTGCAGTCAGGAGGCCACCTGGAGAACAAGGGAATACTTTTCAAGCATTGAAAACAGGCGCCCACCTGGAGAACAAGGGAATACTTTTCAAGCATTGCAAGCAGGCGCCCACCTGGAGAATAAGGAAATACATTTCAAGTTTCAGCAGTCAGGCACCCACCTGGAGAACAGGGGAAGTACAATTCAAATTTTAGCTTTTCATTTTTAATATTTGATAACATGTTGTACCCAGCCACCAAAGTGGGGCAGAAAATTTTCTTTGTTTGTTTATTTTGTTGCAATCAGGAGCCCACCTGGAGAACAAGGGAATACTTTTCAAAATTCAGCAATCAGGAGCCCACCTGGAGAACAAGGGAACACGTTTCAAGTTTCGCAAACAGGCGCCCACCTGAAGAACAAGGGAAGTACAATTCAAATTTTAGGTTTTTAATAATTGATAACATAATGTGCCCAGCCACCAAACTGGAGCAGAAGAATTTTCTTTATATGTCTATTTTGTTGCAGTCAGGAGCCCACTTGGAAAACAAGAAAATACTTTTCAAGCATCGTAGTCAGGAGCCCACCTGGAGAACAAGGGAATACTTTTCAAGCGTCAGCAACCAGGAGCCCGCCTGAAGAATAGAGGCACATATGTCAAACTGCAGCAATCAAGCATCATTCAGAGGAATGGCAAAACATCGCCAATCACAAATCAAGGCAAACAACAAGAACCCCATCGGAAGAATACAAGATACAAGTTCAAGGCAACACAAGAGCAAGTTTGAAGACATAGATAGGATCTTTTGTAACTCATAGATCATAGCTTAGGCTAGTTTCTTTTGTTTTACCACGGTGTAATAAGGAGGTCAACGAGCAGTAGCAGCAGCAACATCAATGGGGTCACAGCTCCTGGTAGTCCCAGCTACCAGACACTCCCGAACTACACTGAACTAATTCATGTTTAGCCCAGGATATGTAGGCAACCTCTGAAGCAGGGTGCAGTCAAATATTTCAAAATGCTTCACACGGAATATTCAAACAGGCAAAAATCGCTCGTATTTGCTCACTTATCTTTGCCCGAAAATGTTTCATGTTTCCAAGAAAAGAGGGGTAGCTGTGAGCATGTAATTTTTGCCCTATATATGAATTATTCCCAAAGATTCAAACAAAATGATTTCTTTTACAATTTTATGAATTTATGTCATTTGCATTTGATTTGTGCATTTTAATTCATATAAAAAATAAAAAAAATACATTTTTTGCATTTAAGATTTAATTTCATATTTTTAGTATTAATTGGGGCTAATTTGTTTTAAAATCAAATTTAAAGAAAATGACAAAAAATGGTTCTTTGTGCTTTTATCTTTAATTTGTAGAATTTCTTTTAGGGTTAGTTAAAATTTAGAAATTAGTTAATTTTGGGAAAATTAAATAATGTTGTATTAGAGTCATTTGAGTCTTTGTTTTGTTTTTAATAAAATCAAAAAATATAAAATACAAAAAAAAAAACAATAAAAAGAGTAAAAGAAAACAATTGAAAAAAAACAAAAGAAAATGTATTAAATAAAAATGGGCGGTTACACTGAATTGAAGTTGAGCCCAATAGCAATTTCAACCCCCAGCCCAAACGGATCCCACCCCTGAATCGGACCAAACCCAGCCCAAAATACACCCCAACCCGGCCTGCCTCTTCATTAGACGAAACGACGTCGTTTGGCGTCGTTTAATCACAACCCTTCATCCAATGGCTCAGGTCTAATGTGGCCAATTAATTAAAACTGTCCGAAAAAATCACTAAACCTAAAAACATTTCACTTCCTCCTCGTACATACCCTCATGTAACGCCGCCACCTCCCACCATACACTGCCGGCTGGAAATCGCCTCCGTCGACGGCGATCACCCAAAGGCCATCAAATTTTCACCAGATCATCGCCTCACCCCCTCTTTCCCAACCTCCATTCCTTATGCCTCAAATCTGGCTAGATTTCTTCGAATATTAGATCAAAAACACCAAACCCTAGAGCGCCGTTCTCAAATCCTCACTCACCAGCCGTCGGCGCCACCCCCAAACTTGACCAAAATAACACCACTTATTCACCACAAGATCCCCTTTCCTAATCCGTGGTCAATTACCCTCGAATCATCATCCAATTCCTCGAATATTGAATCATAGGACGAACCCTATAAATTCCAAAATAGGATTCTATGAGGTTTTCAAGTCTAATTGTCACGACCCCAGTTCACCCCCCATGAACATGTCGTGATAGAACCTAGTCCCTATGACTAGGAAAGCCTAACAATGCGGAAGATAAACCAAGATAAACCAAGGCTGACAGAACTGAACAGAAGTACCTGTATCTACACAACAAAAATGTGCAGAAGAGTAGTATGAGCACACCACGGCGGTGCCCAGTAAGTACCAAGACTAACCTCGATGG